>JAJIYU010001412.1:0-36248 GCA_030144865.1 Tinospora cordifolia | reverse complement strand
TGCCTTATTAATTTCTTTGAATTTAAGTTATGTTCTGTTCAATACAATCAAGGCATGAAATAATTGAAATAGAAAGAAAGTCAAGTGTGTGTCACTTGTAATGTAACACCGGCCCGGCCCGCCGTTTGATTTAGTCCACCGTCAAGAGAATGGTAGTCGTGTCCAATGCTTAAAGATATGGGGGTTGGGGTGTTACAAATAACCTATCAATTTATTCTTCTAAGCCTTGTTCAAGGTTTTTCAGATCCTCATATGTTTTTTAGATACATTATTTTTGGTCTCACATAATGATATTCATTTAGTAGTAATAGAGAACATGCAACAATCATTCAACCAAGCATACATTTCATGCTAGGATAGAGGAATTCTTAAGCTACCATCTATGCCTCTGAGTTCAAGCGTCTCATTCCATTCTTGCTGGACGACATAGGCTTTCACTTAAGAACTTTACTACACCTAAATATGTTTGCAAATGTCTCGACAACTAAGGTCTCCCAAGCCTCGCTGTACTTAACCATCTTGTACCAACTAAGCATAGGAAAATAAGCTCTTCCAAAGTCACCAACTATTCACTAAACATGGTTTGTCGGTCCCCAAGTTTAGGATTCCTCCATACCTCAAATTCCTATGCATCCCATATCATGCAGAAACTAGAGATACAAGATCATCCTAGTGTCAAATTTTGACCAATCAAGTATTTCTTTATCACACATTTTTAGTCTCTAAAATATGTCCTAAAACTTTTATTTAATCCAATGTGCCTCATTGACAAAACCCAAGTATCTATATATGGTTTCTTTTCCTAGACATATAGACTCGACATCACTGTTATAAAGTTCCTCAATCAAACTGACGGAACATGGTTTATACCTTAAACAATTGCCTAGTTTATCTAGCGACTAAACTCTAATACCACCTTTGTAACGCTCTGCCTCCTGACATTTGTACTGGAGGGCACGATTACTAGATTTGCCCTCGCATTTGCAAAACTGAGAAACATGATAAATAGAAAATTGTAACATATACAATGCTACACCAAGGCCACTCGGGGGATGAGAGGTTACTATAACCTTTTTTCTCTTTTTAATAAGATCTCCTAATAACAATCATTCACATGAATTCTAAATTTCCATAAGACACTTTGAACCCTTTCTAATAAAATAAACCAAGTAATGTTTTCACAATTAAAAAAATATAGTTCAATGAAAAAATCCAAAACGGGTGTAATGACCTATAAGTTCAATCCATGAAACAACTTTAAAATTAACAAGAGAAAGATTGGGACCAACATGTCCAACTAAAACAAAACTATTATATTGACTATGTAAATACTAAATAAAACAACTAAGGAAGCTCCCATTAGCCACTCCAATCTCTCATTATGGATTCCCTGAAAAATTAAAAGAAAGGGATGAGCTTAAAAAGCCTAGTGGATCATCCTAAATATTTAAATCACTATTTCAATCAAACAAAGCATACATGCCAAATACTTACCTAGATTAGGTGATTCAAATAGTTGGTTATTTAATAATTGACGTTAAAACTGAAATGATTCTTCCTCATTGCTCCACATCTGGGGAGTGAGGTATATTTTGGACACTCAAACCATCTTAATTAGGGAAGTTGAATCAATCTGAACTTCCAACTCCATGTCAATATAATCTTGTAACACAGTCGATCAAATAACTGGCAAGCTAGGTTCGGTTTGGAACACTGATGATGATATCCATTGTTATGTCATCGCATCGATATGTGGTTAAGATCTTTATTAGTTTGTCTTTAATGAAATGTCATACTCATGGCAAACAAAATTAAGCGTACAATTTAAAGAGCATACAATGTCATACTCAATGTGCTAGTCATCATCCCATCACTATTGCGAGCAAGATAATAGGTAGTCTATTTAATAGCATTCATATCATCACACGCATCATTGGAATCATAAAATAATATTCATTCATCATATAGCTCTAGCTATCAACTCTACATGCATATTCTATACATATCATATTCTAAAACTAACAAATACACATGCATATTTTATTTAAACTAAGATAATAATTCAAAATCTAGAAATCATATCCACCTTGTTGGTCGGTTCCATCTAGTCCTTGCATAGTTATCTTGACCGTCTTGAATCGTCAACCTTAAAGATGTGAACCAAATCATTACTCTTAGTAATTTGAAGCATCCTCTAATGCTTTTAAACTATAATCTAATGACTCTTTATCCAATATAGTACACTACGTACCAAGGATGGGATGTTAGAAGATTCATAGTATAAATTCACTTCTATGTACCACGGTCGAGGGAAGGAGTACTGCGGTAACCAAAATGAATGAAGAAGAAACGAGAAGAAAAATAGAGGTAGTACCACGGTAATAAATTTTGTTATTGCAGTAACCAAAATGAATGAGTAAGAAAAGATCAAGGAAATAAATGCAATACCACAGTAATGGAAAAAGTACCATGGTAACCAAAATGAGTAAATGCGAGGGAACAAAGAAAATAGACGTAGTACTGTGGTAATGAAAAAAGTACCATGGTAACCAGAATGAGTAAATAGGAGAAAACAAAGGAAATAGACGCATTACCAAGATAATGGAAAAAATTACTACTATAAATAGAATGAAAATAAAAGAAAATAAAGGAGGAAGAGAGTGCACTACCACGGTAATGGGAATTATTACTACGGTAACCCAAGTGAACAAGACCTTTCGTGTATGTTCCTCCCTCTCTTGTTTTCCTATGCACTTAACATACTAATGATTTAAATTATAGACCATAAACTATGCATTAAGACTAAATAAAATCATTATACCTTACTATGTTGTTCACAACCCTTTGATGACAATGAAAACTTCGATAGAGGTTTCTTGAGTTTTTTTGTGATGATTCAAGGTTTTTTTCAATGGTGGAAATAAACCAAAGTCTCATAGGTTGTTGATAAAAGATTTTACACTCAAAAGATGGGGAAAAGAACAAGATTAATAATCTAGAAGTTGATTTTACCTTGTACGATGGCCAAATGAGAACCTATGGCTTGAAATCTCAACTATTGTGTCATTTCCTATGTTGTTCTTCTCTTGGTTCTTGTGTCAACTCGCGAGACAAGTAGGAGAAAGAAAGAAGAGAAGATTATCTCCTTTTTGAATACGAGAGAGGGTAGAAGGTTGCCTATTTGGGTTTTATATAAGATTTGAGTTAGTTTGGGTTGGTTTTTTGGAGTTTAAGAGATGAGTATTAGTATGAGATGAGTATTAGGGCTAGTTTGGGTGTATTTAGTACCCTTAGTTGTAATCCATTCTAGTATTCCATCCAACTTCTTTCTCTTCTAATCCTTTCTTAGGCATGGAGATTAAATTCCTAGGGTTTTACGAGTGGCATTTTTTTATTTGTTGTTAATGTCGAAACCACCCCTCCTTATATGTATTTAACCATCCTACACCTCTCACACATCCGTGTATACTTATTTTACATCATTATTTCCATGGTTTCTCACTATTTTTATTTATTTATTTTGTATACCATTCTAAGTTTAATGAATCTTTTAGTGTTTGGTAGAATCTAATTAATTATTTTATTTTATGTTTAATTAATTTAAATAATATTTAATATGTTTATATAAAATCTTGGGGTATTACAAATCCAATGCACATGAAGGGTTTATGTAGTATTTTCTTAGGATTGAGACAAGAAAAACATGATGCACACCAACTAGTTGAGGTGGTAACGCTAGACAATAAGCACAAGACCAATCTTTTCCAAAATCTCGAATGGTCCAATTTATCTGAGAGCTAGTTTTATCTATATATCGAATCTAGTATATCATTTTTAACGTAAGATCTTCAACAATACATGGTCACCAACCTTGAATTCTAGGATTTTATGTTGGTTATTAGCATAACTCTTTTGCCTATCCTGTGTTATCTTTAATGGTTGACAGATCTTGGTGACTTTCTTTGTTATTCTTGAATGATGTTTGGTCCTTAAACAACTTTATCTCCAACTTTAATCAAACATAGAGATCTACAGAGTCGCCCACATAGGAACTTGAAATGTGCCATACCAATGTTGGACTAGAAAGTGTTCTTGTAGGCAAATTCACATAAAGGAATGTGATGTAATACGTCAAGATTTTGTATAAATATTTTAAATGATAATTAATCAAATAAATATAAAAAAATGTTAATCAATTCCTATCAAACATTAAAGGGATTATTAAACCTAGAATGATATGCAAAAATATGAAATAAAGTCATTCCATTTTGATTACTATGGTAGTACCTCGAATCACCGCGATGATGGCTCCAAAAAATAGTTACCTATGTCATTCTAATTACCACAAAACTATTCCTCGCTACCGTGGTAATACAAAAAATATGCGTTGAACAAATATGTAAAGTATTCCAAACATATGAGCTTAATCTAAATAGGCACACACTAAAACCCTACGCTTAAGAAAAGTCAAAATAGAAAGAAGTTGGATTAGGAAAGAATTTTACAAAGGAATCACTACAAAGGATTCTTGAACCAATCTAAACTAACCCTAATCATATATAAACCCAAAACAAGTACCTTCTATTTCCCCTCTCATACAAACACGAGATTTTTCTTCTTCTTCCTTCCTCTTCTAGTTGACTTCTCATCCTTCCTTCTTCTCCTAGTCATCCTACACAGCAACACAAGTAGAAAGAGGAGAGAAACACAAAAAATTGCATAACAATGGGGATTTTAGGCCATAGAAATTGCTTCAAGATGTCCTACAAGTTAAAACTAACTTCTTCTATATCAACTCCTAAGACTTTGGTTTACTCCCATCATCAAAATAGAACCCTAAAAGGATTCTACAAGTTTTTTTTTGGAGCATACAAGGGATTCAACTGATAAAAGTAAGGTATAAGGATTCTATCTAGTCTTAATACATGATTCATGACCTATAATTTAAGGTTTTTGGTGGCCATAAACTTAGGAAAATAAGGGATGGGAGAAACATGCCAAGACCTCTTTTCATGTTGGTTACTGTGGTACTGATCTCCATTACCGCAATACTATACTCATTTCCTCCCTTTTTTTTGAACTTTCACTATGGTTATCACAACACCCTACTATGGTACTATGATTTTCTTCCTCATTCTTTTACTTGATCTTTTTGGTTATGGTACTTTGTTGTGCTAATGCAACTTTCCTATTTTGATTCATCCTAGTTATCGTAGTAATGCATTTCACTACCGCGATATTGCATTTTCCTTGTTCTCTTGTTTCTTGTTTACTCATTCTAGTTGCTCCTTCCATATATCATGATACATAGAAGCAGGTCTACACTTTGACTCTTGTATTATGTTATCCTTACACACTATATGCTAGATTGGATAGAGAATCATTATATTATGGCTTAAATGTATTAGAAATAATTTAATTACTAGGATTAATAAATAGATTTAAATCTTTAAGGTTGAAGATTCAAGATGGTTGAGATAAGAGTGCAAGGACTATAAGGAACCAAGCAATAAGGTGGAAGTGATTTCAAAATTTTAAGTTCTTATCTTGATTTAAATAAAGTATGCATGTGTGCTTGTTGGCTTAGGAATGTGCTTTGAATAGAATAGGCATGTTTAGTTGATCGCTAGATTTATATGATGAATAAATATTATTGCATGATTTCAATGATGTGTGTGATAACATGACTAATATTATTTGAATGATCTATTAGCATGCTTAAGATAGTGATGGAATGACGATTGCCATGTTTGTAATTCTCACATGTATATAATTGAATGGTATATCTGATTTTGCATCCTATGGGTATGGAATTCCATTAAAGAAAGACTAATAAAGATATTAACCACATACCAGTGTGATGATGTACCAAAGGGTACCATCTTGAGTGTTCCAACCTTGACTCAACTTGTTGGTATTTGATTGATTGTTTTATGAGTTGGAATTGGGAATTTGGATTGACCCCACTTCCCTGATTAATGAACCAAGAGTTTGGATTAACCCCACTTCACAGATGATATGGGTTTGAATGTTTCGATTGACCTCACTCCCTAGATGTGGAACACTAAGGAGGATTCCTTTCGGTCTTAATACCAACTATTAAACAATCTATTGTTTGAATTACCCAATCCATAAAAGTATTTGGCATGTGTGCTTTGTTTGATAGAAATAATGATTCAAATACTTGGGATGATCTACTGGGCTCTTTGAGCTCACCCCTTCATTTCTAACATTTCAAGAAACCAATAATCATATGTTGTGTGGCAAATGGGAGTTACCTTAGTTGTTTTTATTTAGAATTTACTTTTCTAGTTCCATAATTTAGCTTTAGTTGGGCATGTTGGCCCTAGTATTATCTTGTTGGTTTTAAAGTTGTTTATTTGATTGAATTTAAAGGCTATTGCAAACCTTAGATTTTAATATTGAAGAATATTTTACATTTTGCTTGGTTTATTAGATTAAAAAGGTTTCAAAGTATTTTATAAGAATTTTGAATCTATGTGAGTTGTTGGAATTACTAAGCCTCATGGAGTTAGGACACAGATAAAGAAAGAAATAAAGTGACGTCCTGTTTCTCGAGTGGCATTGATGCACTTGTTTCACGTGTAATCTTATCATGTCTGTTTTTATTTATTGGAGGACAGTCTGGTAATTTTTTACTTTAGGACCGACCACCAGAAGGCAGGGTGTTACAAAGGTGGTATTGGAGCCTATACTACAATTTTCTGTGTAAGATGGCTACTCTGATATCAAAGGTGCTATTGGAGACTGGTTAGTACATGTATTACCAAAGATGTTTACTTTGATGTGGGTTGTTGGTTGAATGGAAGAACCTTTTAGTCGAGTATAGAGTCCCTAGGAAAAAGATTATAGGTATAGACTTGGGTGTTGCCAAAGATGACACAGTGGATCATGAATTAAAACTTCTAGGACATAGGTTAGAAATTGGAAATGTATGAGAATGAAACACTTGTTTGGTTAGGACATAAGATCGGAAAGATCCTATATCTCTAGTTTTTGTGTGGTATGTGACATGTAGGAATTTGGGCTATGGAGGAATTCTAGATTCGGAGATCAATGGGCCATGTTTGGTGAATGATCGATGACTTTGGAAGAGCTTATTTCCCTACACTTAGCTTGTATGACACGTTTGAGTATAGTGGGGCTTGGGTGGTCATAGTCGTCGAGACATTTGTGAAATTGTTTAAGTTTAGAGAGATTTTTGAGCAGAAGCCTATGTCATCGAGCAAGAGTCGTATGGGATGCTTGAACTCGGAGGCATGGATGGAAGCTTGAAAATTTCTCTACACTAGCGTGAAATTGTATTATTATATGATTGTTTACATGTATGTTATATTTATTTTCATTCTATGAATATGTATAATGGTATATCACATATAATGTGGTCATTGAACCAAAACCTTGCCCCAACAACATTAAAAGACTTTAAAAATCCTCATATAGAACATAAAATGATAAATTGATAGGTTAAAGACCAAGTCGAGAACCTAGAAACATGAACCTAGCATCATGATAGAATGAGCAAGAAGAAAACATGAGACAATTGATATAAGAAATGACATAGGAAAGATAATTATTATTATAAGTCTGAAAAAACGTTTTTAATGATATAGGAAAGATAGCTATTATCACAAGTTCTAAAAGTGCATTTTGTATCCCAAGGTTAAGAAAAACAGTTTTGTGTACACCAAGGAAATTGATTTGAAAAGAGGTTATAATTCTCAATGTATATTAAAAAAAATTTCATGATGATATTGCACTAAGCCTTGGATACTAAAATGAATTTTGACTTATAGATAATGGCAAGAACAAGAAGAAATGCGACAAGGGAAGAGAACATGTTGAGTCTGGCCAAAGGGATCAAATGGCACCTGCAGCAGTAGCAGCTCCAGTTAGAGCAATTTTATAGTCAGAGATGTTGGTAGAGATCACCTGATAGGTGATAGAGCAAGTTTTGAGGGCTCTACCTAAGTAAAAAGTTTGCCTCTAGTACAGCTACAACCCCAACCTCAAGATCGTCAGGCCCCTTTGCCAAATGGTCAAGTAGTATTGGATCAAACGATCGTTGATGATAAAAAGCAGATGAACTTGCTGATTGCTTATTAGAGGTTGTATTCGAATACCTTCAATGGCAAGTTAAACCACATGATAGCTGATATAGGGTTTTCTAAGATGAATAAGCATCTTAATGCTTTGGGAGCAATTAGCCCTAGAAGAGTCACTTTGGTAGTACATCATTTACTTGGACCTACTTATCACTGGTGGGAGATGATGATGAATGACCCTGAGATTGATATTTCAACCATGACATGGGAGTGTTCAAGAAGTTATTCTACAATAATTTCTTCTCCATGGCTATTACTAGATAGTTGTAGTCATAGTTCATACGATTGACACAGAGAACTATGACGGTGACAGAATATGAAAGAAAGTTTATAAAACTATTAAGATTTGTACAAGAGCTAGTTAGGGATAAGCAAGGCAAGGCTAACAAGTTTGAAGAAGGGCTGCAAGTGGAAATTAGGAAGTTGATCATTCCTTTGAGTCTAACTACATTTAATGAGATAGTAGTTAGAATCTAATTGATTGAGAGAGATATTAGTTTTGAGTAGCCACTGAAGAACCAAAACAAGAGGCTGCAAAATGATCAAAAGGTAGGGAATGGGAACACGAAGAAGAATACTTATTGGAATGATGGTAATAGGACACCTCAGACTCAACAATAGGTATAGCAAGTACAATAGTATCCCTAGGCATGACCTAATCATGCTGAGAGGAACAAATGGAGCATGTCAAACAATAGCGGTTATGTTTCCATTTTAACCAACAAGGACATGTGACAAAGTTTTATCCTACCAAAGTTGAAGCTCCTCAACAGCAACATTGGCAGCAACAACAATAATATAATTAGGAAAGAAGACAAAAAGGTTGTCCACAAGTTAGGCAGCAATAGCAGCCCCAACATGATAATAACCAAGGGCAGAACCAGAATCAAAACCATTGCCATGGACAAAATCAAGCTAGAGTTTCTACTGTTGAAGATGTTCAAATTGATCAAGTCCCTATAGTTGAAGGTACATTTCTCTATTGTTTAATGTTATTATGAAACTTTTGTTTGATTTAGTTGCTACCAAATGTTTTGTTGCTAAACAATTAGTAGGTAGGTTACAATTGGTAAAAAATACCTTGCCTGTGACATTGAATGTGTCCACACCCATAGGAACTATAGTTCCCTAAAAAAGAATGTGTAATTATGACCTTAGATTTGAAGATAAGTTGATTTTAGTTGACCTCTATATGCTTTCATTTTATGGATATGACGTAATATTGGGGATGGACTAATTAACCTAGTATCGAGCACAAATTGGCTATTCAAAAAGAAGGGTAACAATAACATTACCCTCAAGATATACCTTCAGAAGCAATGGTGATATGCAGAGGTTACTGACAAGTTTGATGATAGCAATGCTAAATTGCTTGAGGCAAGAAGAAGATTCAAGAAATTATTATTAAAGTAGGACACTGAAGAACAGAAAGAAATCCACAACCTAGTGGTGGTTTGGGATTATGAAGATGTATTTCTAGATGTACTATTAGGGCTACCACCAGATAAAGAAATTAAATTCCAGATTGAAGTTTACCCTGGAACTGATCCCATAACTATTCCTGAATGGCACTAGTAGAGTTGTTAGAGTAGAAGACTTGGCTGGACGAACTCCAAGAAAAAGGATTCATCATATCAAGTGAATCACCATAGGAAGCTCTGGTGTTGTTTGTGAAGACTGTCGACTATCAAAAGCTAAATTAGGCGACAATGAAGAATACATATCCCTTGCCAACTATAGATGATTTATTCAATCAATTGAGGGGAGCCACTCGTTTCTCCAAGATTGATCTTAGTTTAGGATATCACTAGTTGAGAATCCAAGAGTCAGACATACACAAGACAGCCTTTAGGACTTGGTCTGGACAATTCGAGTTTATAGTGATGCCATTTGGTTTAATTACTACACCAGCAACATTCATAGATCTAATGAACAAAATATTCAGACAATATCTTGATTAGTTCATGGTAGTATTTGTAGATGATATACTGATATACTCCAAGTCAAAAGCTAAACATATAGAATGCTTGAGGATTGTATTAGTGACAATTAGAAGGAATAAATTACATGCCAAGTTCAGTGAGTATGAGTTCTAAATGAAGATGGTCAAATTCCTTGGCCATGTAGTTTCAGTTGAAGGTATCTTAGTAGATCCAAAAAAGGTGGAGGTTGTCACAGATTGGAAGCAACCTAGGATAGCTACAAAGATTTGAAGTTTCTTGGGGTTAGTAGAATATTACCATAGTACCATCCAAGATTTTTCAAAGTTAGCTGAACTTATGACAAAACTAACCATAACAGAAGTCAAATTCAATTAAGATAAGAAATGTGAACAATCATTCTAAGAATTAGAGAAGAGTTTACTTCAGCCCCCATTTTAATTAATGCTACACATGGTATCAAATATGTTCTGTATACAGATGCTTCATGAAATGGATTGGATGCAGTATTGATGCAAGAAGGGAAGGTTGTTGCATATGCCTCTCGATAATTGAAGATTCATGAACAGAATTGCCCAACACATGACCTAGCATTAGTAGCTATTGTATTTGCCCTGAAGATCTGGAGGTACTATCTTTATGGTGAGAGATTTGATATATTTTCACATCAGAAGAGTCTAAATTATGTCTACACTCAGAAGGAGTTAATTGTCAGGTAGTGCATATGGGTGGAATTCCTCAAGGATTCTAATTTCTAGCTGCACTACCATCCAGGGAAGGCCAATGTGGTGGCTAATGGTTTGAGTAGGAAATCTAATAAACAAGATAAGGAAAATGGTCAAATGTACCAATTAATTTAGGATTTCAACTTGGGTGTGACTTCAGACGAGAAGCAGGTGTATCTTTACAATATGACGTGTCAGCTGGATCTTCTACATCAGATCATAGATGAGTAGAGGCAAGACAAATGGATCACAAATCTATTTGAATGCGTTGAACAGGGCAAACATACAAATTTTAGGATGGATGCAGAAAACATATTGAGACTCGAGGATAGGATTTGTGTTTGTTAGAGTAGATAAAGTAAGAAAACCATATTGGATGAAGTTCATTAGAATAAGTATTCGATGCATCCAGGTTGTGACAAGATGTATCAGAACCTCCGAAAGACTTATTGGTAGTGAAGTAAGAAAACACTTATTGGCTCCTGGTGAGTACTATACTTAGATTGATGTAAATCTACAAGAATATTACACCTCAAAGGGGCTTCATCTGGTACCTAAAGTCTACCTCAAAATTGTAAGCTACCATTACCGTTAGAAGTCCACTCTTCTTGAGAGGAATCTTTAACCTACGCCTTGTACATATCATAATTAACATCTAGAGATTATGCCTCTGATATTTCTCGTATAAATATCAGTTGGGCTCTTAGTTGTGCACAAATGAAATTATCAATGGAGACATCCTAAATGTTCATCATGGTGGCATGTTTCAATAAGCACCACTCTTCAGACATCTGCCGAGCTAGACAAGTGGTTTTGACTCTCTTTTGGCTGAGGACATTAGTTACAATATTAACTTTTCCTGAATGATATTCGATGGTGAAATCGTAGTTCCTAAGTAGTGCTAACCACTGCCTTTGTCTCTTATTTAGATCCTTCTAAAAAATATGTACTTGAGACTTTTGTGATTTGAACAGAGGGTAAACTTTTCACCATACAGATAGTGTCCCCTGATTTTTTAGTCTAATACAACAACAACTAACTCTAATTCATGCACAAGATAGTTCTTTTCATGTGCCTTGAGTTGTCTAGTTGCATAGGCTTCAACTCGATTATTTTCCATTAATATGCATACCAGGCCGAGATGGGATGTAACAATATAAATCGCCAATGCAAGAGACACAAATGCATCTTCACAATCATCAATCCACTCAAATGGGATATCATTTTGGGTTAACTTAGTCCGTGGTGTGGTAACGCGAAAAAAGTTGTGCGTGAACCTTCAATAACAACCCATTTACTAAAGGAAATTGCAAATCTCCAATGCAGAGATAGGTCTTGACCAGTTGATGACTACTTCAATCTTCATTGGATCAACTAAGATACCCTCAATTCCAACTACATGCTTAAGAACTTGACTTATGACAGCTAAAAATCACATTTGTTGAATTTGGAGTATAGCATATCGTTTGAGAGACACAAAGGCACCTTCACAATCATCAATCCACTCAAATGGGATATTTGGGTTAACATAGTTAGTGTTGTAGTAATGCAAGAGAAGTTCTGCACAAACCTTCAAAAATAACCCATTAACCCAAGGAAACTACGAACCTCCGCTACTGCCATAAGTCTTGACCAATTGATGACTGCTTCAATCTTCGTTGGATCAACTAAGATACCATCAACTCCTAGTACATGCTTAAGAACTTGACCTATGATGGCCAAAAATCACATTGTTGAATTTGGCATATAGTATATGGTCTTTTAGTGTCTACAAGTATGTCTTTAGGTGTTTGGCATGCTCTTCCATCGACCGTGAGTATATTAAATTATTATCAATAAATATAATCACAAACTAGTTGAGGTATAACCGAAACATTCTTTGCTTTAGGTTTATGAACATTGCCAGAACATTCGTTATACTGAGTGACATGACAAAGAAGTCATAGTGATCGTGGGGAGTTTTGAAAGCAGTCTTTGAAATATCTTCTTCTTGAACCCTCAATTGATGGTAATCAAATCTATGATCAATCTTGGAAAACACCTTGGCTCCTTTCTACTGATCGAATAGGTCATCAATTCGTGGAAGGGGTTACTTGTTCTTAATGGTTACTCAATTCAATTGTCTGTAACCAATACATAGGCGAATACTCTTTTCTTTCTTCTTGATGAATAGCACAAGAGCTCCCTAAATTGATACATTGGGAATGATGAACCCTTTACTAGATACTCAAGTTGTACTTTCAATTCTTGTAATTCTCAAAGTGTTATTTGGTAGGGTGCAATAGAAATAGTTTAGGTTCCAGGTACTAACTCAATAAGAAAGTGGATTTCCAATTTCAGAGGTAAGTCGGGCAAATTATTGGGAATTACCTTAGCAAATTCTTTAATTACTAAAATTTCTTCGAATGAAACATTTTTCTCAAAACAATGTTCTCCTTTAACAATGATGTAAAACAATAAAATCTAAGAGGTAGCAACATAGAAATGATGTAATGAGGTGGTTACAAAACACTGACGACAACAATAGAGTGGACAAACAACAAAAATGGTGGAAACCATAAGGGAAGAAATGGTGGAACCATTGGAACAATGGAGTACATGTTTTTTTTTTTGGGCCCTATTTGATTGCATGGAAAAGGAACATTTTCGGAGGAAAATAGAAATTTTCTTACGAAAAAGATATTTCCTTGTACTTGGTAACTCAAATTTTCTTAAATTTGACAATTTTCTTGCCTTTTCTTAATTATTTTTTCTATCTATTATGATGAGAAAATAGATTTTCCTATGAGAAAATTCAACCTTGAGATTTCTTTTTTCACACCTACTTTTGGACCAATCTTGAGGACATTTCTTTGGGATATTTAATTGCTAATATTTGAGGCTTGGTTGCAAGTTTTCTTAGCTAAAAATTGAAGACAAAAAGAGAACTAATAAAAGGAAGAAAAAGGAAGACGAATGCGAGGAAAAAGGTATTGGTTGATGGTGATTTGGGGTGATTTTCCATAAGTATATGACTGATTCTTTATAGGGATGACTCATATGAGTTAAAAGGGAGAGAAATCATGGATTTTATGGGCAAGAAGAGGGGAATTTGACTAAGCTATTGAGGGGGAAGAGAATTCGTTCAATGAGGGGATATGATCCTAGTGTACATTTTATTGTTGTATTTGTTTGTAAAAGATTTTTATTTATTTATTTAATTTTTTGATCTTATCTTTGTTTGTTTCATTTTTCCTTGTTTTTCTCTCTTAATCTCATCCCTAAGGTAGGAAGTTTAGTAGAGATTGATTACTTAGGTATTTAATTTTATTCAGATTCATTTAAGGTAGCAGTTTAATTGTAGTCAACTACTTCCGATAGGTTTTATTTTTAAATTGGACTTCACTTTCTCTAAGTGGAAACCCAAGGGATGATTCCCATGCTCCAAGGTTGTTTACTTGAGTGAATTTTATGCCCATATATTAGCCAAGTGTTGCTTCCCCATTATACGTACTCCAAGCCCACAAATTCTCTTTACATTGATCAATCTACACTATTGGTTCAAAAATCTCTTGATAAGAGTTATGTGATTTCTTTGATATTTGATCTTGACCAGTTATCTAATCTTTCAATTCCAACTTAGATGTTGACAAGTGTTTGTAATAGTGTATGACACTTATCAATGCCATGTGACCTACAATGTACACATGATACCTTGTAGAGAGAGCAGAATAAGAAAATAAAAACTAATAGAAAATAAAAAGATAAAAAGAATTGAAAAGAGAGGAAAAAGAAAAAAAATATTAAAAATACAACTAAGATATTTATTTGAGAAGCTATGAAAAATATCTAACAAAAATTATATTTTCATGTGAGAGGTGAATAAAATATCTTATATGATTGCTATTTTGTATCCCAATTAAGTTTTTAATGTTTAGAATAATATTTGATATGATAAATATTCTAGATTTTAATTGAGAATTTAATTTTTAGAAGATCGCAACATGATAAATAATTTATATTACAATTAAATTTCTAATTTTAGTAGATGGTCTATAAATAATGTATTGTATAAAAAAAACTAATAATAATATTTTTAAAAAAATTATAAATACATAATGTTAATTATAAATGTTTAACAAATGATGCATTTTTTTATCTTAATCCTTAGATCTCAAGCACTCCATCTTAGCTATACGTTCAATGTAAGAACTTAAATATAAATCCTAGAAGCGAAACCTAGCCATTCTCAACTCTGTCCACAACTTAAGTGATGCTCAATTCCTCTAACCTAGTTATCCTCAAGCATTTCTCATAAAAATCCTTGTTGCCAAAGCTTGAAATCTCCACATTTTCTCATGGAATCTCATTATTTTCCTCTTCAACACATAGTTTTTCATCATCTAATCCCTAAATTTCTTACTTTAAGTAGCAAGTATAAGTCCTGTGATATACCTCACATGAGCTTACAAATATCTCTACTCTGATGCTAAATTGCAATGAGATTTGGAGAATTGGAGATGTAAATCTCGTTCTAATTTTTGGGTTCTTTATAGGAACAATACCCAAAATTGTTCTAGCACTCTAGAAGGTAGTCTCCTAAAGATAAAGAGATCTTTGAGTGTTTTTCAATTTTATGTTTATGGAAATCTGCTAACACTATCTTTTTTTTTTAATTGACCCTAGGAAATTAAAGCTTACATGTGTGTTTCCATCTTCGTGCTAAATCAATGGAAGTTATAGTGAGAAAATGCTGACTAGGACTAAATCTCAAAAGTAAAAACTTGGTTGAAACAATAGAGGTGGATACAATTACCCGATCTTCATACATTACTTTGATTTTAATATTCTATGCATGAGTGCTACAATGTTACACTTTGAATTTTGGGGTCATGATGGTGTGCCTTGTATGTGGTGTGATTACTTGAAAGCAAGTGCTTATAATTGTTGGTTGAGTAATATATATTATGTGACATGAAAGCATGATATGGACTTAGAAGAACTTAGTGAAATGTTTATACCATGTTCCATGGGGTATGTCTTGAATGATAATATACGATGATATGAAACATCTATCAGGAATATGTGTGCAATTATCACTAAAGAAGACTAAAAAGATATGAACCACGCACCGGTATAGCATATCCATATTTGATTACAATAGGTATTGTCCCCATATTGGAAGGCTTAACATGGTGCATTTGTAATTGATCGTTGTGGGTAATTCCATTAATGTGAGAGGATGAGTCTTATGATCATGGGTTCGTAAAACACCAATCTCAATAATGATTAATATATATGATTTTGTCCCAAGTATACTTACAGTCTGATGCTTATTTTTGGCGGTGTCCCTAATAGTTTGATGTCCTCTTTGAGAGATATCCTTAAGGATCTCATGCCTACCCTTAGATGTATTGCTAATAGTTTAATGTCTTTTTTAGGAGGTGTCCTTTAGGGTACGGTGCTTACGTTGAAAATGTCCCAGAATTAAACTTCAAACCCATGGATACTATGACTAAGAAAGGAAAATATCGAAGATATTTCTTTCTGTCTTAATGTCAACCCTAAACAACTTGTTGTTTGAAACACTTAACGATTGATAATTTTTTCACAAGTATGTGAATATTTAACTAAAATAATGTTTGAAATGTTTGGTTGGTTCTACAGGGCTCTTTGAGCTCACCCCTTGCATTTTATTTTGTTTTAGTTAATTATTAATCAGTACAATATCTGTCAACTCTTTCTAGTGGTGCTCTCAGAAGTAGCCTCATCGATGACGTTCCTATTGGACTTTGTTTACATCGATCGATCAGTCATATATTTTTAGTTCTTTTAATTTAATATTAATGTAATCGACCAATGAGTCAAACTTATTCATACTCATATTTCATTTTATTACAAAAGAATTTATACATGGTATCATTTTCCATTTTAGTTATTTCATGATAATTAATGTTATCTAGTACATTTTATAATTACTAGTTGAAATGTGGAAATAAAGTAGTATGCTCGACCTTTAGTTAACCCCATATTAATAATTAAATGTTCATTTATCTCCTTATGTTTATTACATAGATGACATTTTGAAATTTGGCCTTGGTGTAGTCTGGTGACTAGAGGTTGTGTAATACCCCAAAATTTGTATAGAATTTTGATAAATAAAGTTAAATAAAATAATTCGAGTAAAATAAACTTTGGAAAATTCATAAAATAATGGTGCAAAAAACATACAATTCACTGTAAGAAAGGGGTCGGCAAACCTGAAAGAGACATAAAAAGTACACAAGGACTTTCTAATCCAGAATAATGAAAACCACTATCACAATAGTAATGTGGTTGCCTAGAAAAATTGAATTGGAAACATAGTTTCTATTTACAACAATAATGCATTCCCCTAGGCCGATAATACATATAGAACATTCAAAAAACATTTTATAAATCTAAAATGAATTTGGTAAACTTTATATAGGCAACTTCTAAAATCGATAGTTGTTATTATTTGTGCATGAAAAACTAGTAAAATAGGGAATTAGAAAGGTTTCTACAATGAAAACAACTCAAAATTCCCAAAACCTGTCATTGAGAACTCTATATAAACCCTACCCAAACACCCTATTCTTATCACTCAAGCAAACACGAGTCTTCTCTCTTTTTGCTCTCGTAGCTCTCTCCTTGATACCCTTTTCGTTCCCTAGCTATTCTACACAACAATAGTAGAGATAGGAAGAAGGAAAACCTAGAGAGCTACCTCATAGTGGGAGTTTAAATCATAGAACCAATTTTTGGACATTCTTGGAGCAAGCAAAGAATTCAACAAATCACTAAGGTATAATGATCCTATCTCAATCCCAAATACATGCTTCATGGTCTAGAAGTCGATGTAGTAGGATGCCAAGACAGGAGGAGTAGAAGGGATGAGAGACACATACCTAGAAAACAAGTTTTCCTACTAGTTACCGTGGTAGTGATTAGTGATACAGCAGTAATGCTATCGTTTTTCCTCTGTTTTTTGAAAATTTCACTCTAACTATCTTGGTAGTGTATCGGATTACCATGGTAGTGTATCAAAATTTTGAAAATCTCCATTGATTACCGCGGTAGCCTACTACAATAATGCTTCTGTACTTCTTATTTTCCACTTTTGCATTCTAATTGTTGTGGTAACCCTTCTTCCTATTGTGGTACACAGACCCAAGACCATACATAGGCTTATCTAGGGTAACGTTCGTGCATATTATAGGCCATATATGGTAAGGGACTATTAGAACATGATTCAAAAGCCTTAGAAACACATGAATGACATGTTGAACCTTAATCTTCAAGTTTAAAGACTCAAGAAGGCTTGGAATGCAAATACAAGGAATAACAAGGAACTAAAACATAGATGAAGAGATGATTTTTTGGTTTTACTTTATTATTTTGATCTAAATAAGGCTTGCATGTGTGTTTATGTTTTGAATATTCAAGCCCTGTTTGACTTGACTGTATATGCCATGTTTAGAATATGCATGCGTAGGACTACATAACTAATGATACATAATATGTGATGATATGATCCATGCTATATGAGATTTACACTATTATCTATGCTATGACATGCCTATGAGGTTTTCCATGCTCATATGTTTAAATCTTTTTTTAGATACATGATGGTTTGGTTTACAATCAATGAAAGATTAATAAAGAATCGAACCACATGCCAACGCAGTATTCCACTGGGGATTACTGTGGGTGTTCTCAAGAAAGGAATGATGGGGCTATCCCTAGTTCCCTAGAATGCAGCATTGGGTACTACCCTAGTTCGTAGATAATGGGTGAGACCCTAGATCTATTGGAAACTAGCATTAGAGTTGCCCTCTCCTCTCTTTTGATGTGAATGCATGGAAAGAGAACACCAAGGTTTGCCCTTTCAATCTTAACGTCAACTATTGAATAATGAACTGTTTGAATCATCTAATTATTGAAAGTGCTTGGCTTAAATGTCTTATTTGTTGGAATAATAACTTAAATATTTTGGATGATCCATTGGACTCTTGAGCTCACCCCTTTTTTAAAATTTCAGAAAACTAAAGAATGAGGCTACATGGACTAAGTTTCTTTTGACTTCCTCTTTATTGTTTAGGTTGGGCATGCTAGCCCTAGTTTCTTTCCTTTGTTAATGTTTTTAAGTTAAACTAGTGCAATGAACTTGAAGTCTAGATTTATTAAGTTTCAAATAAATAAGATTGATATATTCTTATCAATGATTTCATATGAGTTTTATGTAATCTCTATGAGTTAAGCACTCAAAAAGTCTCAAGGATTTAGGATACAGAAAATGATAGAAATAATGTGATGCACGTGCCTCTCACGTAGCCCAAGGAAAAGAAATATCTAATATGCATGCACGTGACATGAAGGTGCCAGATTATCATGTGTTTGACCGGATGCAATTTGGGCCCGAATGGACAGGTGGGGTGTTACAGGTTGGGGGTGGTATTAGCTTAGAGGCAGTAGAGGATTTGATGCTTAACATGGAGAAGAATGTTGAGACCTTATGATTATCTAAGGCAAATAAAATCCTATTCTTGGCACATATGTTAGAGAGTGAGGCTGCAAGATGGTGGTGATCTACTAGGAGAATTGAGAGTTTGATTACCTCTTGGACCAAGTTTAGAGAGGTAATCTATTGGGAGAATCGAGAGTTTGACAGCGAGTGAGTATACACATCGGTTCCTACATTAAGTAAGCAACTTTGACATCTAGGGCTCAGACCTTAGAGGAGATTCAAAGGGAGGCCCTATAGTATGAGATGGATAGATTGGATGAGATTCTTGGGATTTTTATTGTATTGAGCTATACCCGTCAACCACAACCAAAGGTGTAGGTGTTGTTATAGACTCAGTCATCCTATAGGGGTGGATCTAGAGGTTATCATAGCCATGGTTGTCACCAAAGGCGCAATAAGAGGAAATTTTTTGAGAGGCAACTGACCACCGCTCTTGGTTAGGTTGTTACAAAGACAGTTACACTTGCATATTCCTATTTTGTCACAGTCACCAACCGAGTAGCCAAGTACATTTTCTAGGGGCCGAAGCAGAGGCCATGGTCGAGGCCATTGACAGTGTCAGGGCTATTATTGTAACACCCCAATTTTCGACCGGACCTCCGTTCACGTGTTACCTCACGTGTGGATCGTTGCTCGATGAAAATTGAGATGCTACTATAAAATTTCGTTCTATTCAAATCTTTTTCTTTTAAATTAAGTACATAATAATTTGCTCTCAAGTCAATGTCTTTGTATATATTTTAAAACAAACAAAAGGTCAAAATAATTTATCTATGAATTCACTGAATCTCTCAAAACAATGTATAAATAATACAGCGGAATTACTGAAAAACATTTATTTAAACCAAAATCGTTGAACAAGGAAAGCCACTGAATATAAAAACAACCAAAGTTAAACCCAGGTAATCACATTAAAATAATCTAGTAAATTACATAAATTATAACCTCCAAGTCACCTATCCCAGACAACTTCCCCATGAGGTGTCCAATCAGAGTGCAAGTCTTCTAACGTAAGACAACATACTCTACGTCCAGGTTTACCTGAAAAATAGAAATGGGAGTGAGCTCGAAAGCTCAGTGGATCGATCCTACACATCACATGCATTATACAGACCCAATTCAAAACATTACAAACACTTCCAAACATTAGGCGTTTCAAACATTCATTTAGTTTTGGTCAAAGTCTACGACCAGAAGAGGGTTGAGATGCCTCTCGGTATTCCCTGTGATTCAATCTAATTTCAGAGGGTCTCAATAACGGTCTAAAATCATTCATGTCATCACTATCACAGCCTAAGAGAGAGTACTTACCATGGCATCGTACCATTTCTCAAAGACTTCGAGCTGTCGCATACAGCTACGGGTGGGAATACCTACGATCTGCCTTATGGCTCGACAATCTCAAGCGGTGACATATAGGAGATGCCATCTCGATCTGCCTCGGGCTCGTCAATCGCACTGGTACGTGGATTCTTAATAAACTATTGTCTTATCTTAGTTTTACAAATGATTTCAATCATGCCAGGCATCACTCATATCATGGAAAAATAATTCAAATAATGCAGGCTATTCACATGAGTACATAGTGAAATCTTAATGCATGATTTTCTATTAACGCATGTTAAAGATGCACAAATCAAAATTTAAATAAATTATCACACCATCAGCCAAGCAAGCCAAACAAGTTCAATCAATTTTATAACAAAATTCTAATAATCCTAGAACTATCCAACCAGATGCTTTGAATCTTAAATCGGTATAATACAAATGAGCGAGGAAGTCACGCCCACCTGGTTTTGTCAATTTTCAGGGTTCCTTGCTTTCCGTCGAAACGTTCGGTACTCCAAAATGATAATATCTGAAATTCAATGATAGATAACGTTTCTCTAAGTCCCTAATTCACATTTAATCTTATTCAAGTTATTCTTAGACTTAAATAATCTATAAAATAATTATGTAATCTCGAAATCAGTTTCAACCAATTTAGGATTATTGCTCAATTTGAATTTAAGATTTTACTAATTTACTTACAAGTCTTTTCGTAAAATTAGATTTCTAATAACTTAATCTTCGAAATTTAAATAATTTGTTATTATCATAATTAATTTAATTACGAACAAAATAAGACTTCTATTGGTCAAATCTGTAGTCCCGTTCATAATTGAGATTTCTAATCTTTTCTTAATAATAAAGTCTTGCTAAGATTATTGTTGAGTGTCCATTCAATTAATTTACGCTCATTTAATTTCCTAAATTTAGATCATTGACTACTTAGATAAATGATCTAAATTTAAATGCTTGACTTAAATAAGTAAACATCCATTTATAAATTTTAGTAGTATAAGATGGGTAGCTTATCAAAACTCTTTTGTTCTAATCAATATATATCAGTTATTCATCTTATACTTAATTCGAAACTTTATATTGTCTTGGTAAACTACTCTATAATTCCATTATTAGCTAAACATACTGAATTAACATTAATCATAATTTTCATTACCTTTTCGTTTCAATCCGCCAGCCGACCGGCAAATAGAGCACAATTTGATGTAAAATCTGCAACTCCAACTAAAATCAGCTTCAGCTCCACTTCTTGTGTTCCAATTCAACCATATTCCAGTTAGCTCATGAACTAGAAGAGGAGAAAATCCAAACCCAGATCAAAACACACAATGTCAATTCACAACCTCCAAATCACACCAATAAGGTCATCACTTCGGTCCCTTTATTTGGATTCATCACAGACCAGCAGGCACACCTAAGTATAGAAACATCAATCCACTAGCTGTAATTCCATCTTTTCCATGCTCTATTCCTCTTTTCTTCCTCAGTCCATTTCACCAACGAATGCACTTAGCTCAATCTTCATTCTTCGGTAATGACACACACACAAACATATACACCACTCATTAGTTCACCATTACCAGCACTCTGTTATTCACTCTAATTTCACCCACCATAATAGTCATTCAGCCCACACAGCTCCCATATTCAAACATTTTCATTTTTCCTCCCTCCTTTACTCTCATCGTTTGTGTTGTGAACAATTGTAACTTTCAAAATAAGGCTCTGTCATAGATGGTTCAAATAAGTACTTATCTAATTATACTATTCTATCATTTTAGCCTTGGGCGATTGTGTTCTTACAGATGCCCTATACCAAGATATCAATGGTCATTATCTAGAATTTACTACCACAGTAATAGAGAGTAACTCATACTGATCAGGAATACCGTGTGAAACATTCATTTTCAAAGTGGTAGTTGAAACCTTGAAGAACCAGGCATTAGAAGGAGATTGTTCGACTGACAACAAAGAATTAAGCCACCACATTCAGCATTGATCTTTAGGAGAACACTCATTAAGTATTTATCACTAACCCTTATTGGAGCAATACATTGAGTCACATTATCAACATCCACTAGACTTTTCTTCATCCACACCCATATATAGTAGTTGTCTCCCTCCCTGGTATCAAACAAAGGTTAAACTAGGATATTCCAGGAAGTTTGGTTTGTATTTGTTCAAACATCTACTCAACTCGGACAGAGGGATAAGTTTTCCTGTCCTGAGGATTTACTTCGAATATATCAAATGGTTAATTTACAAGAATTTCCTTTTGCTCTCCCCATTTGATAAGATCTCGAACAGACTCCCTATGTTACAACAGACGGAAAAATGTACAACGGCTAGTGCTCTATCTTGTTGGTTGCACTTAGTCACACTTGTGGTGTTACTATTAGCTACATGGTTTTTACTATTTGCCCCCAACTCTGAGAGTAACCTCTAACATTTCTCTCTCGGAAGTCTCAGTTATTATTTTTTACTATCACTTCCCTAATTTGGCTTGTTTTTACTCTCGCCCATGCACTCTTAACTGCAGAGTTTTGATGGGCTCAGGTGCATTAGTGTTGGTATGATCGCACCCTTTATTTCCTTATTTTAATTTATTGATAGGCAACTATAAGTTCCTTGGTCTGCATCCTTTCCTTACCGCTCATTTTTCTTGGCCTATTCTATTGAGATTGTTGCTCTGTTACCGATGTTGTTTCTCTTCGGGTCTCTAGCAATCTACTCTGACAGTGTCCTCTTATGCTTGACTTTCATGCTTGTTCCCATTCTAAGTCATTCTCACTCATCTTCCACCCATAATATGCCACCAATGTCATCCTTCTAAGAAAAAGGGATCAGCCATGCCTTAAATGTACCTAGGTTTCAATTTCTAGAATTCATTTAACAATTCTCACTATTCCTTATTACAAATGACTGATCTAGTCCTTGGCACCATACCTGTAGGCCTATCTATCCGATGAGTTTGAAGTTGTAGCCGTATCTGAGGATCTGGTTGCATTGGTGACTGTACTTATGTTTTAGTAGGCACCAACAACTGTGGTAATGCCAATGACTGTGGAGTCGACACCACTTGTTCCACAAGTCCTAAAGTAATCTCCAATCTCACTTCTGAGAAACCTCTGTTATCAATTCCAGGATTTCTAAAGTCTCTCAGGTCATTGCCACCCTCGACTTGCTCTCACCACCCAGTATAGACTCATCTCTCACCTCTTGACATGAACTACACGTCAAGAATTTAACTCACCGTTCCATGATCCGTTCATGCTAAGTTGAAAGACAATGTTTATTCCATAGGTATACATATATGTTTTATGTATTCTTCTAGTACCGTACATATCCTATTGACCACTACTTCCTATATGCCCATGCCCTTTCGCATTTTTCGTGCTAGGGTGACTCTAGGTGCATAGTCTCTAAGTTCTCGATTTGTTTCAGTTGTCTAGGGGTTTATGCTTCTAAGTCAACAACATTTCGTCTGTTTTTAGGTACAAGAGTTTGGGTTATAATACTTAAATGATCAAACTACATATATAACAAACAGTCATCCAACAACCAGGCAAACAATACACGCTAGCATAATGCAATCCTGAAGCTTCCATCTATGCTTCCAAGTCCGTGTGCCCCATCCCACACTCGCCCTTCCACACAGACTTCCACCCAGAGTTGCATTACACCCAAATAATGGCGCAAGTGTCTCGATATCCGCAGTTGCTACGTCCCATAGTGTTGATCAGGCACAATGCAACATGTGCGTCTGCAGACTTACCCTAAGGCTGACATAAGCCCCACCATACTATACCGCCCCATCCCGGTACAATACAGTGCGTACAAGTTCAGCCAAAGAAATCGATCACTCACCAAACATGGTCCATCATTCTTCGAATTCAAGATTCTCCGTACCCCCAAATCCCTATGCACCCCATCCTACATAGAGACCAGAGGTACAAGCTCCTCCCAAACTCGGGTCCTGACCAAACAAGTGTGCGTTCAACCACATTATCAGTCTCTAACCTATGACCTAAAGTCTTTTAATTTATTTTTGATCCACTGTATTCCCGAGACAACACACAGTCCCTATCTAGACCTATGGTTATGGTGTTCCGCTCCATTACATCTCTTGTGATGCTACAGTTCCTGAATCAAACTTGTTCCCGAATAGGGTTCAACCTTCATGGACATCTTCCCGAAGCTAGGATTAACCATTAGGGACAGTGCACCTTCTAAGACTGGCACCAACCCTCAAGAACAGCTCTATAAGGCCAACCCATCGGGGCGCTCTTCTAAAGAAGGCACCAACCATATGAGTGCTACTATAAAGATATATCACCAGGGTACTTTTCCAAGAAAGGTCACTAACCTTCAGGGATACCTTTCTCAAGAAGAGGTCAACTGTCAGGAACACCCTTCAGTATTCAAGTCACATTTGTAATCAGTGACTCAGGTACTCCAGCATCACTTCACAAAACCTAGACCTCTACCCATGCTACCCTTTTTCAACGTCATAACCAAGAAAATTCATTTTTCGGTGAAATCAAATCCGATAAAATTCATTTTCAGTGAAAATCAAAATCGATAAATTCTTCATTTTAGTGAAAACCATATCCGGTGAACTCAAATCTAGCCCAGTACATCATAATACTAAGCTCTGATACCATATTTGTAACACCCCAATTTTCGACCAGACCTCCGTTCACGTGTTACCTCACATGTGAATCGTCGCCTGATGAAAATCAAGATGCTACTAGAAAATTTGTTTTGTTCAAATCTTTTTCTTCTAAATTAAGTACATAATAATTTGCTCTCAAGTCAATGTCTATGTATATATTTTAAAACAAACAAAAGGTCAAAATAATTTGTCTATGAGTTCACCGAATCTCTCAAAACAATGTATAAATAATACAGCGGAATTACTGAAAACCATTTATTTAAACCAAAATCGTTGAACAAGGAAAACCACTAAAATAAAAACAACCAAAGTTAAACCCAGGTAATCACATTAAAATAATCTAGTAAAATATATAAATTTTAACCTCCAAGTTACCTATCCCAGACAACCTCCCCATGAGGTGTCCAATTAGAGTGCAAGTCTTCAGACGTAAGACAAAATACTCTACGTCCAGGTGTACCTGAAATATAGAAATGGGAGTGAGCTCGAAAGCTTAGTGGATCGATCCTACACATCACATGCATTATACAGACCCAATTCAAAACATTACAAACACTTCCAAACATTAGACGTTTCAAACATTCATTTTGTTTTGGTCAAAGTCTAAGACTAGAAGAGGGTTGAGATGCCTCTCGATATTTGCTGTGATACAATCTAATCTCAGAGGGTCTCAATAACCGTCTAAAATCATTCATGTCATCACTATCACAGCCTAAGAGAGAGCACTTACCATGGCATCATACCATTTCTCAAAGACTTCGAGCTGTCGCATACAGCTCCGGGTGGGAATACCTACGATCCGCCTTATGGCTCTACAATCTCAAGCGGTGACATATATGAGATGCCACCTCGATCCGCCTCGGGTTCGTCAATCGCACCGGTACGTGGATTCTTAATAAACCATCGTCTTATCTTAGTTTTACAAACGATTTCAATCATGCCAGGCATCACTCATATCATGGAAAAACAATTCAAATAATGCAGGCTATTCACATGAGTACATAATGAAATCTAAATGCATGATTTTCTATTAACGCATGCTAAAGATGAACAAATCAAAATTTAAATAAATTATCACACCATCAGCCAAGCAAGCCAAACAAGTTCAATCAATTTTATAACAAAATTCTAATAATCCTAGAACTATCCAACCAGATGCTTTGAATCTTAAATCGGTATAATACAAATGAGCGAGGAAGTCACGCCCACCTGGTTTTGTCGATATTCAGGGCTCTTTCCTTTCCGTTGAGACGTTCGGTACTCCAAAATGATAATATCTGAAATTCAACGATAGACAACGTTTCTCTAAGTCCCTAATTCACATTTAATCTTATTCAAGTTATTCTTAGACTTAAATAATCTCTAAAATAATTATGTAATCTCGAAATCAATTTCAACCAATTTCGGATTATTGCTCAATTTGAATTTAAAACTTTACTAATTTACTTACAAGTCTTTTCGTAAAGTTAGATTTCTAATAACTTAATCTTCGAAATTTAAATAATTTGTTATTATCATAATTAATTTAATTATGAACAAAATAAGACTTCTATTGGTCAAATCTGTAGTCTCGTTCATAATTAAGATTTTTAATCTTTTCTTAATAATAAAGTTTTGCTAAGATTTTGTTGAGTGTCCATTCAATTAATTTAGGTTCATTTAATTTCCTAAATGTAGATCGTTGACTACTTAGATAAATGATCTAAATTTAAATGCTTGAATTAAATAAGTAGACATCCATTTATAAATTTTAGTAGTATAAGATGGGTAGCTTATCGAAACTCTTTCGTTCTAATCAATGTATATCAATTATTCATCTTATACTTGATTTGAAACTTTATAGTGTTTTGGTAAACTACTCTATAATTTCATTATTAGCTAAACATACTGAATTAATATTAATCATAAATTTCCTTACCTTTCCATTTCAATTCGCCAGCTGACCGGCAAATAGAGCACAATTTGATGTAAAATCTGCAACTACAACTCAAATCAGCTCAAGCTCCACTTCTTGTGTTCCAATTCAACCATATTCCACTTCGCTCATGAACTTGAAGAGGAGAAAATCCAAACCCAGATCAAAACACACAATGTCAATTCACAACCTCCAAATCACACCAATAAGGTCATCACTTCGGTCCCTTTATTTGGATTCATCACAGACTAGCAGGCACGCCTAAGTATAGAAACATCAATCCACTAGCTGTAATTCCATCTTTTCCATGCTCTATTCCTCTTTTCTTCCTCAGTCCATATCACCAACGAATGCACTTAGCTTAATCTTCATTCTTCGGTAATGACACACACACAAACATATACACCACACATTAGTTCACTATTAAACAGCACTCTGTTATTCACTCTAATTTCACCCACCATAATAGTCACTCAACCCACACAGCTCCCTTGTTCTTGTTTCACTGATCACCAGTGCTCGGTCCTCCTCTATTCTTACCACCCGAGCACTTCTGTTCCTGTTCCCGGTTCACAGCTGCTCAAGCATTATGTGTCGTGGTCCGGTTCCTTCCCCTTTTGCAATTTTCTCCCCTGTTAGTGACTTCCGGCCAGCAGCACCTCCCCTATTTCCATGTTCGATCACATATCCAATCTGTTCCAGCAACTAGCCAGCATCGCAACTGCCTCAACACTCTGCAGCGAGAACCTTGACGGCTCGGGTAACAGCAGCAGCAACGGATCCTTTGCTCCGTTTCCCTTCCTTTGCACCATGTAGCATCTCCATCTTTTTCTTTTTCAACGTAGCAGTAGCAGCTTGCAGCAGCACACACACGCCCCGCCACAACAGTTTTGGTTACCTCCTCTGTTTGTGTTTCATGGCAGCCGCACCAACAGCTCAAAGCAGCAGCAGCTACCGAGCGTCTTCCTCACAAAACAGAGCAGACTGCTCCTTGTTTCTCTTCCCTGTCGTGACATTCTGCTTCATTTGACAACAGCATCAATGTGGAGTAGCAGCAGCATGCAGCAGCGTTCAACAGCACGAAATGCCTGCTCTATTTTTCTCCTTCCTCTGCCTGATTTTCTTCCTTTCACGGTTCTGCAATAGCTGCCCGGAGTATGAGCAGCAGCAGCTTGCCGAACTAGCGAGCTGGTCTTCTTCGTCTCCAACCACGTTCGGTCATCCACTTCCAGCACATGACTCGCAGTAGTTACCCCTTTCCTACGTTCCTCCGTCCCCTGCTTTCTGTTCAACTTACCGGAAATGCTTCTTCTTCATTCTGCAATGGTAACATGAGCAGCAGCGGTGCATCAACCGAGCAGCCACAGCAGCAGGGCTCTGTTCCATTTTCTTCCCCTACTCGTCGCACCAGCTTCAGTTCCGAGTACTTCTTCACCGTCTGCAGCAAGCCATTTCTTCATTCATTCCAGCCATCATCTACACGCTGCTAGCTTCTCCTTCAATCCTCTATTATCCAGATAGTTCGAGACTCTCCCCTCCGTCGGCTCTCTTCTTCGACACTCCTCCTTCCACTACCCATTTCCTAGCCTCTCGTTCTCACACACACTAATTCAACTATATATATATATATATATATATATATATATATATATATATTTGTATTCATTTCATAATTTATTTTATTTTCTTTTTGTTTTCTAATCATTTCGATTTATATAAAGCCCTACTATACTTTCATGTATAGTATTTGCCTAATCCTTGTCATAATTTATAAATTGACATTTATTATTTGTTTAACCTTATTATGAATTATAAGATTATATATATATTTATTTCTTTGATATATGTATGTATATATACCCATCTGCTTAATGTATATATATATATACTAATCATTTTAACATATAACTTTGATTATAAGTTTATGCATTAATAATATCATTTTATTTTGTGATCTACTTATTTCATTTACATAAAACTATATGTATTGGTATATTTTCTTCTAGTTAATATAATTAATATCGATTGTCAATTTCTTGTTTTATTTCATTTTATACATATTCGCAACGTGGAGTGATTACAAAATTACGGGGTGTTACAATCAGGGAGGACAGAGATAACCCTTACATGCTATACTGCAGACAGGTTGAACCTGATAAGACTGAGTGTCCGACTCTTTAGTAGGTCCCAGTTCTTCTATCTTAGCCATCAGAGAAAGACACAAGCTGTCACCCAGCCTGACTCGACTCGACGAGGACCTTGGTGGAATGTACTATTTCACTCTATGATTCATCTATTTATATTTTGTTGATGCTAGTCCTGCCTTATCTTTTACTTTTGGATGTGCCATGGATAGATTGGGACTTAGACCTGTTAAGGCTTCTACTTGGTTGATGTTGAGTATTGTCGCTGTGAAATGTATCTATCATAACATGATCGATGAGAGGTGTGTGCTTAAATTGCGAAACTTTGAGACTATTGTAGACTTCCAAGTGTTAAAGTTCATCGAGTTTGATGCCATATTCAGGATGAATTAGCTAGCTATGTACCATGCATATGTTGATTGCTTTGCCAAGAGGGTTCTATTTTAGTAGCTAGGACAAGCCATTGTTCTCTTTCAAGGTAAAACTTCTATAGATAGAGCACTCATGGCAGATTGGTGATGCAACATGAGATTTATACCCTAGCCTATTTAATTACCATACATGAGGGACCTTCATGGTCGAGCATCGATGAGATTCCTACTGCTAAAGATTTTCCTAATGTGTTCCCTGAGGATCTATCTGACTTGCCTCCTAAGCGGGAGATCAACTTCATTATCGAGGTAATTCTAGGGACACGGACTATGTCGAATCCTCCATACTGCATGGCACTTAAGGAACTGTAAGAGTTGAAAGTCTATCTAGAGGAGTTTTTGGATAAGGGTTTCATTACGCGTAGTGTGTCACCTTGGGGTACTCCAATATTGTTTGAGAAGAAGAAGGATGGGAGCCTCTGTTTATGTATCAATTATCGACAGTTGAACAAAGTGACGATCAAGAATAAGTACTTTTTTCCATGTATTGATGACTTATTTGATCAGCTCAGGGATGACAAGGTGTTTTCAAAGATTGATTTGAGATTTGGGTACCATCAATTGAGAGCTAGGGAAGAAGATGTGCAGAAGGAAACATTCTACACGGAATATGGGTACTACGAGTTCTTAGTCATGTCACTCCGCATGACAAATGACCCTGTATGTTTATGGACCTCGTGCAGAAAGTGGTTCAATTAACCTAAATGCCTTTGTGATTACCTTTATCAATGATATCTTGATCTATTCAAGGTTTCGTGAGGAGCATGTCGAGTGCTTGAAGATTGTATTACAAACCTTGAAGGAGCATTGATTGTACACTAAGTTTAATAAGTGCGAGTTTTGAATATCAAAGGTCATATTTTTGGGTCACGTGTTTAGAGCTAAAGATACTATGTCGATCCCACTAAGGTGAAGGCGATTATTAGCTGGTTAAGGCCTACTACAGTGACGGAGATTTATAGCTTCTTGGGTTTAGTAGGCTATTATTGTAATTTCATCGTAAAACTTTTGAGGATTGCAGATCTGATGACAAAGCTAACTAAGAAGGATGCTCCATTTTGCATGGAATGATGAGTGCAAGAATGACTTTCTTGAACTTAAACGGAGATTAACATTGGATCCAGTGCTAGTGTTGCCAGAACCCAGCCGGAGTTGATTACATTTACTAATGCATCACAGACAAGCCTCGATTGTGTGTTGATGTAAGATAATAAGGTTATTGTTTTTGCCTTATGACAATTGAAAGTTCATGAGAAGAACTACCCTGTACATGACCTAAAGTACGTAGCAGTAGTATTTGCGCTCAAGATATGGTGATAGTATCTCTTTGGTGAGTTTTTTATGCTCTATTTGAATCGCAAGAGTCTCATGTATTTAATCTCACAGAAGGATTTGAATATGAGACATAAGTCATTGACAAAACTGTTAAAGGATTATACCTTCACTTTCAAGTACCACCCAGGAAAGGCTAACATGGTGGTTGATGCTTTAATTTGCAAAGGGGTCAAGACTACATGAGTGGCTAAACTCATGAGTTGAAGATGATTAACTTTGTCATGGTTATGAATATCCATGAGTTATCCTCTGAGACCAGAGTCAGTGCATAGATTAAAGCCTGACCAATTCCGGTTCAAGAGATCATAGAGGGACAACCTCGTGATGTGGATCATGATATGTTCATGGCAAGGGTAGAGGACACTTCTCGTAAAGAGTGGTCATTTGATTCACAGGATACACTGAGGTTCAAGGACGACTATGAGTACCAAATGATGCTAATTTGAGACATAGTGTCCAATAGTAGCTACATCGATCAAGATATGTTGCTCATGTGGGTGTCAATAAGATGTACCAAGATGTTAAACATATATATTGGTGGCTCAACATGAAATGAGAGAAAACAGTCTTCATCTAGAGATGTGATGCGTGCCAGTAGGTTAAGGCTGAGCACCAAAGACCTAGTGGTTTTTTACACCTATCTATATAGGGGTGCAAGTGGGAATATATTACCATGGACTTTGTTACAAGACTACGGCATACACAATGGAGGCATAATGTTATTTGGCTAGTTGTGGATCATTTGATGAATTTTGGCCATTTTCTCCCTATGCCTAACAAGGATTCAATGGAACAATTCAAACAACTTTATATTAGAGTGATTATGAGGCTTCATAAAGTTCTCATATCCATCGTGTCAGACAAGGACACTAAGTTCACATCCCAATTTTGGTTGCATTGCAGGTTTAGTTGAGGACGAAGGTGAACCTTAGCACACATTCCATCCGCAAACTAATGGCCAGTCGAAGTGACTGATCCAGATTTTGGAAGACATGTTAGATCTTATATTTTGGACTTTGGTGGTAGCTGAGAGGATCATTTGGCTATGTGCGAGTTCGCTTATAATAACAACTACCAGTCGAACATCGGAATGACACCATTTGGGGCATTGTATGACCAACCATGTAGATCCCGCACCTGTTGAGCTGAGACTAGTGACAGAGCAGTCTCAGGCCGCGCTATCATACAGGAGCAAAATAAGAAAATACAGAAGATCAGACAGAATCTAAGGTCGCTTAGGACTAACAAAAAAGTTATGTTGATGACAGAAGCAGGGTCATTGAGTTTGAGGTTGGCAAACTTCTCCTCCTTTATATTTCATCTTGAAAAGGGCAAAAATACTTTGATTTTAGGGAAGCTTGCACTGAGATATATTCGGCATTCTGAGATCATTGAGAGGGTCAACCCCATCACTTAGTCACGAGCATTGTTGCCAAAACTATTAGGTGTGCATAACATGTTCCACATTTCGATGTTGACGAAATATCATCTTGATCCATCACATATTATCGATTGGTGGTGTATTGAGTTTTAAGAGGATTGTACATTCAATGAGATGACCATGGCCGTTGTCGATTGAGTTGTAAAGAAGTTGCACAACAAGGAAATACCGATGGAACGAGTGCACTGGCAATTCCATGGTGCTAAGCAGGATACATAGGACAACGAAGATTTCATGATTCGACATTATTTTGGGTTAACAAGTGCTACTCCTTGACTTGTACTATTTATATCTTTTATAAATTTTGAGGATAAAATTTTTATAAAGGGGTAGGTTACAATGACCTTTAATTTTAGCATAATTGATTTTATGCGTTCGACCACATTTTTCTAGAATTTACGAACAAATTCAAAAAGAGTTTGAGCTAATTTTGTTTTAAAAAATAGAAATAAATAAATAAATGGATAGACAAATAAATAATGATATTCTTAATAAAACATAATAGATGGGTAAGTAAACTAATCAATTTAAAATGGTGATAACACAAAAACAAAGAGAGCACGGGCTGAGAGGCCCATGTGGGCCAGACAGGTGCATGGACTACTTGGCCATGTGGGCTAGACATGGTACATGGACTGGCCCATGCGCTTGGGTGGCCTACGCTCCCAACTCTTTCCCCCTTCCTTTCTTCTCTTTCTTCTCTCTCTTTCTTCCTTTCCCATCCATAAAACCAAGAATGGCTCCTAGTTTTGGAGCAATGGTTTTGCCATCCGGTAGAGTTGCTGGTCGGACGACGTGGGCTTGGCCGACAAGGCTCCTTGCATGGCCACCCAAGGGCCATGTGGATGGCTACTTGGCAAAGGCTTTGGCCATACAAGGATGCCCCAAAACATACAACAAAGCTATTTTGGATACCCTTTGGCAGTCTATCATCTCATCTTCATCATCTCCATCCTCCTTCGTCCCAAACCCAAACAAGGCATAAAAACCACAATTGGTCTTACATACCCCTCTTCAAGTTACCACCTTCCCTTGGTCTAAGCTCATAGTCATAAGAGAGAAAAATAGCCACTATGGTAGGGTACTTGACATAGTTGAAATCTAGAATTGTTGGGAAAGTGGCTGGTCTGGGTTTTGAAGAGCATTTCTATGACCATTTCATGATTTGCTCTTGAGGTAAAACCATTGTTCCCCTCTTTGATACGTATATTTCAAGTTCCAATCATTAGAAAATGAAAACTAAGTTTGTCATTATGATTTACAAGGTACCAAAGTGAGTTAGTTGCAACTTGTTACAATAGAAACTGATCTTGGAGGCAACTTTAGGGCAACTTTTGAAGTAGTTAGAGGAGTCCATTAGAGCTCAAATTTGGGGTATGTTATCTCGGTAATTAAGATTGTAAGAGTGTATAAACTTCTTACCATAATCTCCTCTAGTCATGATTTACCATGCATGCTAAATTACCTCGTTACCTAAGTGTTTTGATGGTTAGAAAAATTTAGAGTTGTGTTGAATGAGTTTATCCTTACTTATTTGAATGAGTTTTTAAAGGAAATGTTTCTATCATCTAAACATGTGCAAAAGGTGTAGGAAATAACCTTTAAATTAGAGATTTAATGGGGGGAAAACATGCTTGAAATTCGTGAAAGTACATGAACTTATTGATATTTGTTGTGCAGTCAAGCCTTTAGGGAACTAATTGACTGACAAAAGCTTGCTTTTTTGAGCAGAAGGATGGTGGAGACCATTCTGAACATTCCAAAAGTAAGTGTACCAAATTTTGTCCAAATATGATATGGGTAAGTAGGTCAATTAAGATAAAATGACCGCTTATCTGATGAAATTCCAGAATTGAAGGGGAGTGATAACCCACTTAAATCCCATATCAAATGAAATCCAAAAATTATAAACTAAACTTTTGGTAAATATTTTGGAAGTGTACATTAAATCTAAAAAGTTTCATATCAATCTGATACATGGTTTGATTACAGGAAAATTGCAAAATCTGTTGCATAGTAGGACTATGTAACTAGAATTTGACTAAGTTGAAAATTTGAGGATTTTGATCAAATTGACCCCATATTGATCTAATGTAATAACCCAAAATTTTGTCAAATAATTAAAGATAAATAAGTTTAAGAAAATTAAATGAAATAAGTCAAGTAAAAATAATTTTGAAGATTTTAAGACATCTTTGGGTGCAAATTATGGCTTAGAAAATAAAAAATAATATAAAATATTTAGATGTAAAATAAAATAGGCAAATAAAACCTTAATTTGATATTTAAATAAAAATGTCAAATTAAAAGAGTTGTTTAAGAAATAAAGAATAGAAAAAAAATGAAATAAAGTATATATATGTACACACATATATATAGGTTAATGTGTGAATAAGGTGTGTGTTAGCATAATAAATATTAATACTACATATTATAAGAATATGTATATACAAAAATTTATATAATTAAATAAAAATGTAGTATACGTGTATTTATTTAAAATAAATAAAACATTATATAAATATTAATTTATAATTACATAAATTATTATCTAAAAATTAAATATGAAATAAATAAAAATATATGGAAATGAAAAAATGTAGATTATTTAATTATGTGCATTAAAAATATTAGAGAAATAGAAAAATACCTATTAAATGCAATATTAAATAATTAGAAAGGGAAAATATTAACAAATCAATAAAATAGAAGGATGTGAGCTATCTACACAAATTAGGAAGTGGGATTGAGTTTATAATTGGCAAAACTCGGATAATAGAAGCTTTAGAAGTTGATTTTGATAATAGAAACTGCATCCAACAGCTAGAATCGAATAATCTTCACGATCTGCAATCCAACGGCCTAGATCAAGATCGTACTAAACGCCCTAGAACACCGGATCACCAAAGATCGGACGGTCTGCAATCAACACATTCGATCCAACGGCCCAGATTTGAGATATCTTTGATCGATCGCGTTACTCGAGGTTCATCAGACAATCCAGATAGAGGCGCTCTTAGATGATCGCGAACGAGTACTTCGATCGAGGAAATCGGACGAACATAAACAATCACGGACGATCAAACAATCAAAACGAGTTTCGTTCATCGTGAAATGCATGTCTTGAGGACGATCCAAGCGTCTAGAGCAAATTCGTAATTTGAAAATCGCGAACCAACACTGCGCTTGAGGAAATTGACGGCCCAGATAACAAATCCGATCCATCGCGAATCGAACGTTGTGATCGATGCAAATCGAACGGCCCAAATTCACACATCTCTATCGATTGAAGATCTGACACCGTGCTCGAGGAAGATCTGACTGCCCAGATGCAATCCGCCCGATCTAAGATGCACGTGCATGATTCGAGGATAATCTGACGGTTTCGATCCGATGCTCTAAAAATAATATCCGAAAAACCCGATTAAATACTTCAAAAATTAAAAAAAAAATTAGTTTCTAAATTCCCAAAAATTTCCAAAAAATTACTTGTTAATCTCCTATACTTGCGGGCACGAAATTTTGAAGAATTGTCAAGTTTTCCACAAGATGACACCCCAAACTTGCCATTCTCTACCCTTTTGAACTCTATATAAACACCCCCCATGCTCACAATTCATCTCATCCCAAGAAACAAGAGTTGAA
>JAJIYU010001411.1:0-36842 GCA_030144865.1 Tinospora cordifolia | reverse complement strand
ATTTTAGCTTTCTTGGGGTGAGTATACTACCTTGAATTGGGGGTTCTTAGGATCTAATTCCTAGCGGGTCTGCATCACCTTTGTACTCTAGTATGTTCCTTGACCTTAAATACCACCTCCTAGTTTTTTCATAGAAAATAAGTGTGTTCTTCAACTTTGACTTCTTGTATAAGCTGGTGGGACAATCTCTAGTCAGGCAGTGAGATTGAAGTCTACTTAGCAATTGGCTTTCTAGAATGGGATAACCCATCTTCTTTTCAATGTTTAGCTTTACTCAGGACAAAGCTTATCCACTATCTGCTCAACTCGTCATCTTTGTATCTAAACAAAACATTCGAAAACATATATCTCTTTTGAAAAATAATTTTTTTCAAAACAGTTTTCAATTTCAAATAAGAGGTAGGGCATTCTAAGTTAACTCGAAATAAAAGGTCTTATTTGATGAGTCAACTCTTTCTAATTCTTGCATAGTACATTTATTGATTGAGCTTTGATACCACCTTTGTAATACCTCATCTCCCTCTAATCTTTCACATGTGGACTACACCACTCAACCGGGAGGTTGGCTGCCATTACATTAATTCATTTGTTCCATTTTAGTCCCAAATCTCTAGGATTTCCTAAGTAACATTAACTCATAACATTCTCAAATAGATCACAATAGATCTTAAGAAAATCATTTGATATTATTAATTGAATCAAAAAGATACACAACCCTTAATATTTATTATAGCGAAAATAATCTCAATATTTAAACAAAATTGGACCAACATGCCTTATGTAATATCCTAAAAACTCTATATTTAATTAAATAAAATTTCAGATCAATTCAGTAAAAGTGGGTGCAAAATAAAATCGGGCTCATTTAAGGGCAAAATTTGGTAGGTTCCAAAACTCTCATTTAGTGCCCCTTAGGGATCCAAAACAACTTGAAATGAAATAAGGTGACATGAACCAACTAATGGGACAATGTATCCAAAAATTAGAACAATTGGTTGAGGTTAGGGTTTTCATTTGCCAAATGCCCTTCAAGGGATCCAAATTAGAAAGAATTGTCATTTAGGGTACTTCGGGTGATCGAAATGACCCGAAACGAAACGGAATGACATGAACTAACAACATGAATGAAATCCAAAAATCAGAACAATTGGCCAAGATTTAGATTTTCATTTGCCTAGTGACCACAGTGGGTCTTCTTAAATAAGGAAAGTTTTTGAAGGAAAATCACCAAGGGCCAAACCATACCTTAAAATGTGCATTAGGTTCATGTGATTCCAAAACTATAAGATATAAATTATAATTTTATGTAAATAAGGACATATTAATTTTTATTTGATTTTTGTGAACCCATAAAGTCATGGCCACCCCCCACTTGATTGTGTACACCCATAGCCACTTAAGCCAAAATCGGCCCAACCATGTACATGTGTGTGTGCACACATGTGAGCAACCCTATTTAGATAGTTTTTTGGAACCAAGATGAGCATCTTTGACTATTATATGGTGTCCCCTCAAATTTGATATTGCACACCCATGCTTGATGTCCAAGAAATAAGAAAATGGGGAAGTATTCCTTGTGTGTTTGTGTGATGAGCAAGCAAGGAAACCAAAAAGGAAAGTTGCCATGAGCATATAGGGGATGTCCCATTTGAATTAGAATATGATTTAAACCTCTTTTGTGTTCACACATAGCTAGGAAACAAAACTATACTCACATTTTTTGAATTAGAAAGCCATAGTGGTCCCATTTGCCAACCGTGAACACACATGCCCTCTTTATGCAAACCATCCCCTTTATGTATAGAAACTTGCCCAAATTTTTGTGAGCTGCCTAAGGCTGCCCTAGGACATCCCATATGCTCTCATGAACATCTATATAAACCCCCCTTGCTCAATTTCATCTCATCCCAAAGCAAATGGTTGACACTTTCCTCTTTATTTGTTCTTGCCCTCTTCTTGGCACATCTTCTCACCCTCTCTTCTCTCTTGTGTGAGGAATTATTATTTTAGTATTTTAGAGAGTTTTTGAAGTAGTTTTTGTTTGGTGTTAAAAGTTCTTGAAGTTCTAAAAGTGGTAGATAAGGGGAATCTCTGTTGGATTCAAAAGAAACTTGGATTAAGGTGGAGGGGATTTCTAGAACTTCTTCTTTACTACTTCAAGTCTTTAGTATATTCATATTTATTTTTAGTTTTCAACATGTTTATATTTTATTTTGAAGCATGTTTGATCAAGTTTTATTTTCAATTTAACATGTTTTCATGTTTTAATTTATATATGATAGCATAACATGCTTAGAAACCATGCTTAGACCTATTTTTAAATTTTCAAGCATGCAATGTATGTTTTCCATGTTCTCTTGATTATTATAATTCAAATATTGATTTATGATCTTGTTTCATATTTATTTGAAATTAAATATGAGAAAGTAAAGATAAAAACCACGTACCATCATAGTAGTCTAAGTGATGCTATGGGTGTTCTTTGCATATACTTAGTGTATATGAGTAACATCACTGTGTGGATGTGTTTTAAAATACTTGGAATGTGGACATGTGATCTTTATTTCCAATGGAAAGTGAAAAGATGAATTGTCATTCCATCCCAGAATAAGAGTATTTTAATGAAGAACATCAAGGGATTAAAAACCCCTTTCGGTCAAATATACAACACTAACAAGATATTGTTTGAAATGCTTGATGCTTGTAAGTGATTGGAATTGGACGTACTTTTGATTTGAATTATGAGATTAGTAGTTTGATGAATGATCCACTGGGCTATGTGCTCACACCTTCCTTTTATGTTTCAGGAATTTGAAATACATGATCAAGCTTGCTAAGGGATTATAAAGTTTATTTTTAGAGAGTTTCTATGTAAGGGCATATTGCCCAAATTTTAAATAAAGACTTCCGCTGAATTTTTGTTTTAAATTTTAGAATTATGTACTATTTCTTTTGATTATATGAATTCAATAATGTAAGAGTTGGATTAATTACTTGTATTATCTTGTTGAATTTTAAATTCAATGGAAGTGTAATTATGAACATTTCAAAAGTGTTAGAATAAAGGAATTGAGATGCAAGTTGTGTACTTGTAAATGTAACATAGGACCCAACCCCCCTTGTGGTTGAGCTTAAACCTGTCTCTTGGGGGTTAAGGTGTCACAACCTATAATAAAATAAAATTTCTAAGGAAAATATTTTAAGAACACAAAGCCTAATGGAATGTGACAAGATGAATTGTCTATGCGATGTTCATGTAGTCTCTGATTTTCAGTTCCCCGAAATGTTCGAAAAAGGAAAGGTAAGCACAAAGCCTAGTAGATCATTCTAAATATTTAAGTCATTATTTCAACAAATAAGGCAAACATGTCAAACACTTATAGACATTATATGATTCAATCAATTATTTGTTTAAAAGTTGTAGTTAAGACTGAACGGGTTGACCTTGGTGTTCTATTTCTATTCACATCAAGAAGGAAAGGGCAATCTTTTATACCAATTTTCAAAGGATCTAGGGTCATACCCATTATCCAAGTATTTAGGCCTTACCCATGTGAACTAGGGACAAACTCCATTGTTCCAATCTTAAGAACACCCACAACAATCCCTTGTAGCACACTACATCATTATGTGTTTACAATCTTTATTAATCTTTCTTTATGTGTAAAACAATTCATCATACATCTAAAATAGGAATTTAACATGTGAACATGGCAATCATTGTAGGCATGCTATAGCATATCATCACACCTCATACAACATGAATCATGGATGTTCTAAGCATGGCATATTTAATTCAAAATAAATCATGTATGTTCAAACAATCGCATATGTAAAACCTTATTGAATCAAAATAACACATTAAAAGTTAGAAATCACTTCCACTTCAAATAACTTTAATCCTTAAGCTCCTTTTGTTGAATCTCCTTCTAGCATAGAATTTGTGTAGAACTTCGTTATTACTATTGTTACTACTGTATAGAATAGCTAAAAAAAGAAAAAGATGGCAAGAGGAAGGCCAAGAGAGCAAGAAGGGACTTGTCCAATTCTGCTGGGATGAAGAGAATGGGGAGAGGTGTATGGTTTATATGGAATTCAAATGGATAAGAATTGGCAAGTTTGGGGTGTTGTCAATATAGGAAACTTGCTAATTCTCCAACTTTGAGCACAAGAATTAGTACGTGGTGAAATTAGGGTTTTTTGTGCACATTTTATTAATTTTTTTTTATTTTGACGCACTACCCAGTAACAAAATTGGTTGCCGCAGTAGTCAAGCACAACAACCCTTCTATTTTGCTTTTTCATCGATTTTGGCGATTTTGGGCAAGCCACGCCACTACCGCAATACTCATTTGACTACTGCGGTAGTCCTATGAAATATATAAATATATATATATATTTATTATTTTATTTTCATTTTGCCTACTTTTTTAATAGGTTGAAATATACACAACTTTGTATCCAAAAATTTCAAAAATTTCTCAAAGTTGATTTTTTTTAAATTATTTTATTTAATTAAATTTTCATACAAAATTTTTAGGTATTAAAATTGAGAATTATTTTATCCAAAGTTATCTTTTCTGGTTTCATTGTTTTGCCTTAATCAGGCAGGTTAGCCCTAGTTTCCTTTTCAATTCAATGTTGTTTTGTTGAATAAAGTCAAAGGTCTTTACCTTTTACCTCTTGAGTGTCGAAGTTATATTCTTAATCATGAAATTTCAATTGGTTTACTTCATTTCAAAATGTTTATGTGAAATCTGCATGAGTTATTGTAAACCAAGACGTCTCATAGAGTTGTAATAAGAAAGAAATAAAGTAAAAGTTAGAAAGAAAAGAGATAAAGTGATGTTCCACATCTAGAGTGGCCCATGATGATTGAGTGATGTTTTGCACATGACGATAACATGCCAAATTGTTTGTTCGAGGGCATTATGCTAATTAAGTCCTCCTTACCCTGTAATCTTGTACTAAATAAAATGAAACAATTCAATATCATTTGATTGAATTTGGGTGAGAAATGAAAATAGGTCCATTTCAGGGATAAATTTAGCAGGCCCAAAACTCCATATTAGTGAATCTTAAGACCTCAAAACGACTTGAAATGACATGAGATAACATGAATTGATCAACTAGACAACATATCCAAAAATCAATTCAATTGGCCAAAAATTCGAGTTTCATTTGCCTAACACCCATCAATAGAGTCTAAATTAGGAAAGTAAATGAAATGAGGATCACCCTAGCCAAATGATAGTTGAGAAATGTGCATTATTTTAATATGAACACAAAAATATATGTTCAAGGCCTTAATTTTTAGTAAATAATGAGATATAAATTTTTATTAAATTCATCTGGACCCATAAATACATGGCCACCCCTAAACATGTGCAAATCACATGGGTGGAACACCATGATCATATATACCCTCACCCTACCCAACGCCAATAGAACGTTTCTCTTATTTGAAATCATGTAGAATGATCTCATGTGCTATGCAAATGATCAAGTATACCACACCTATGGGACGTTTCACTTAGTTTGAGAAACCATTAAGAATGATCTCATGTACACGACACTTTGATCATTTACATCCATGCCCTATTATGCAAAATCGGCCCATATGTGTGTATTAGTGTGCACACATGTGAAGGAACCTAATTCGAAGCATCTAAAATGTAAGAAAAACACACACAAACCCTAGCCATCCTCACATGCACACAAGAAACCAAGAAGGAAAGTTTCCTTCTCCCATTTTGGCACCAAATCTAGGTGATTCTCTCATATGAGAGGCCAACTTTGGGTGTGAGCGAATTAAGAGAGTTCCTAGGATTGCTAAGACCACGATCTTGTGTCCCCTCAAAGCTGATTGTGTACCCTGCATACTTGACATCCAAGAAAAAAGAAATGGAAACAATTCCCTAATAAAAAAAAATGTCAAAATTAGAAGCACTTCTATGTGTGTTTGTGTGACAAGCAAGCAAGAAACCGAATGGAAAAGTTTTGTGAGCACACATCCAATCTAATATAAGACGTCCCAACTGATATGGACACTATTCTAAGTCTGAAAGTATTCTCTCAATTAAATGAAAAAGTAAGGAAAGAATCCAATATACGCTCACATGAGATTAGAAAGTCTTAGTTGTCCCATGAGCACACTTGTCCTATTCTATGCAAACCGCCCCCTTTATCAATAAAAAGTTGCTCAATTGTGAGCTGCCTAAGATGTCCCCCCTAGCTTCTTGAAAATCTATATAAACCTCTCTTGTGCACACTACTTCTTCATCCCAAAGCAAGAGTTGACACTTCCCTCTAAGCTTGTTGTAGCCTTCTTCTTGGCAACCCTTTTGTTCATGAGTGATCTTGAAGTATTCTTGAGTTTTTGAGTGTTTGATTGAGTGTTCTTGAGTTTTCTTTAAAGTGCTAGAAGTGTTGAAGAAAGAAGCCTTCGCTGAAATTTTGAGAAAAAGCTTCATAAGGTGGATGAGATTTCCTACACTTCTACTTTACTAGTTTGAGTTTCTAGCATGTTCATGCATCTTTTATTTTTTGTTTAGCACTTTTTTTTTAGTATGAAACATGTTTGATCATGATTTAAATTTAGATTATCATGTATATATATATTAAGTATTTATGATACCATTCCATGCCTAGTTTTTATGTTTAGGTTTGATTTGAATTATGAAGCATGCTGTGTGTTTGTTTCATGCTTTTTGAATGTTTAATTCTTAATTTTACTATTGTAATTTTTGATTCAAAAACATGTGAGAACCAAGTTTAAGACTTTGAAGTTTATGAACTACATACTATCATAGTAATCCAAATGATGCTATGGTTGTTCTTTACATATACTTAGTGTATACGAGGCCCATCATTGAGTGTGGATGGGTATAACCCAAAGTACTTGGAATGTAGACATGAGATCCTTATTCCAATAGAATATGACAAGATGAATTGTTTTTCTATCAAAGAGTGGAGTACTTTGATAACAATATCAGGGGATTAAACTCCTTTTAGTCTTAATGTCAACAATGACCAAAGATGTTGTTTGAACTGCTTAATTGTTTATAAGTGTTTGAATTTGGATGTGCTTTTGATTTGAACTAGTAATTTAGCTGTTTATGGAATGATTTACTAGGCTATGTGCTCATTCATTCCTCTCATATTTTTTAGGAAATTGAATCATGAAAACTATTGAAAATTAGATAGGGTTTTAAATTTGAAAATTTATATGTAAGGGCATGTTGCCCAGATTTTGATTATTTAAATTAAGACTTCTGCTGAATTTAGTTTTTAATTTAAGTTATGTACTCTTTCGTTATTTGAAATTCAAGTGTGTACTTTTCTATTATTTTATTGAAAGAATAAAGAATAAAGATTTCTTATTAAATTAAAGTTAAATTGTTTGGTTTTTGTGCTCATTATGAATTATTAAGACTCGAGATAATTGAAATACAATGTGACACAAGTTGTGTACTTGCAAAGTAACACTGGCCCAACCCACCTTGTGGTTAAGTCCAATTGAAAGTCTTGGGGGTTGGGGTTTTACACCAAAACTTTTTGTTGGGCCACGAGGGGGAGGTGGGGTATTACAGTTGAGAAGGCTTGAGTTGAAGGTACGCATTGGTTTTCAAATGTAATTTAATGATGATCAATTTTGTTGTGATTTTTTTCAAACTTGTTTCTATTTCATGCATGCTAATATGTCAAATTTTAATATCAAGTAATTTATAGGTGGTTTAATATCAAAATGATACCATTCCTATGATAACATCAACTATTAGGGACATATCCTAAGATAGGTTCACACCTATGAGTAAACCTTGAACAAGACACAACAAGGGTCATGCATGAAAGTGGCATTTCACCACTCCAAGATCCTAAGGTTCATCTTACCATATGAAGGGATACACCTACGATGATCAAATATGTATCCACCATGATGAACCCAAATACCTATGGACAATATCCACAACGATCAAATCCATATACGTTTCACTAGTGCATGGTTTGAAGCTCATTAATCTTACTTTAGTTTGACAGATTAAACATTCATCATCCTAAGATTTAAATTATAAAGTGTATCCAATATAAAGCATGTGAATAATTAACTTGAAATCAACTAAATAGAAATGTTCAAAAATAACATATACATATATCATGCAGGGATTAATAATAATTTAAAGAGCATGGCATCATCATACAATTGGCAAATATGGCATTAGTATACAATATGGCAAGATAGCCTAGCATGGTTTTCATTGAATCATTTAAACATATTAACATGCATATACAAGTGAGGTATTATAATAAATTCGTAAAATTTTTCAAAAATATTACATGTTTTATTGCATTGATCATCTAATACTTAAATAAAGCAGAAGAGCATCATAATTAGTTTCCACCTATGGTCGATCCTTGACTCATCCTCGAAATTCACATTTTAAGCTATAATACAATAAAACCTACTCTAACACATTAACATGGCGTATTTAATGTTGTATTCCACATAATAGGGGTTTAAAATTTTTATTATGTATGTGTTTACCATGTATGTCCAAAGGTACAAAATAATGTAATGATCTATGTTTCTATTGCACTGTTTGTGGATTGTTGGCCCTATGTTGATGATTGAACTTGACAAACTTGACTCCAGCCTTGAAGGATCATTAGTTATGACCTCTAGTGGCTATCTTGCATGAGTTATAGAGTCCTAACTCTCGCCTATGTTCAACATGCATTCTTTGTACAAAAACCATGTCTCTACCCTATTCTTATGAACCTAGTTTTGTCATTTTGTATGGGCAATCACTTTGGATTTACCTAACCATTAGGCTGTGTTTTCAAAGTGTTTTTAGTTCACTGTAAGGGTCCCTTATACTTGAATAGTTACACCTAATCAGCCCAAAGGCTGCACAAAATTATATATGCATCATTTTGTAGAATTCTCTACTCATTTCTTATCCATGTGGTGTCTTACAGGGCCTATCCTAGGGTTATCCTTTTTAGCCACTTTTTTATGATTATAAACCACTTGTAAATGATCACAAAGTTTTCCTAACATGGTTACAAGGTCTAAAACTTTCAACCTCAAGATTATCCATACTACGTCACACAAAACATACATTTTCATGGGTTTTCATGTACATATAGTACCTTATTCTAGGTCACCCCTATATGGTTTTGTTCCCTATCTTTTCCTTCATCTTTTATTGCTTTTTCCTTACTATTCTATAGTCCTAATCCACTAATACATGATGCACATTTGTAGCCATAATGATTATCACTCAAATACCTTAAAATGCCATGTTTTTTGTATTTTTGTCCAACCTAATTGTGGTTACATGTGTGCGGGGTGGTTTGCTATTGTTCCCAACTTGAAACAATGCCAAATGAGGGTGGATTTCCTGTTGAAAGCCACATCCTAACTTTAAGCCCCACTACTGGCCATGTATTGTATGCATCAGCCCTAAACTAGGGTTTTAGAGTTTATACCTTACTATGGGTAGTCATCCTCTCAATCCCTCTTTGGCCTAGTTCTTTAACCTTTTTTTCTTCTATTTTTACACCTCTTGAGGCTGAAACTTCAAAAAAAAATGTTAAAACTTGGACATAAGATCCCGACAAAATGGCTTGGCCAAAGAGTGCATTAGGTGTAGGTTTAAACATTGATTTTAAGTGCATTCTTGGTGGTGTTTGCTTAATCTATAGGGGTGGTTTTGAAGTGAGTTTTGGCTAGTTGTTTACTAGTAATTTGAGGAGCTTTCTAAGGTAAATATATTAGGTTTTGGATAGCAATTTACGACGTGACTACCACGGTAGTCATCCCCACTATTGCGGTAGTGATGCAGAATGTGAAAAACAGCCAAAAAATTGAATTTTATCCCAAACAACGGCAACTATCGCAATAGTCACACAAGTACTATGGTAGTGTGTCAGTATTCCAAGAAAGAAAAAGGATGAAATGCGAAAAAGAAAGTCACAAAATTGCAATGTCGTGGTAATGTGATTGGGTTATCATGGCAGTGTGGCAACTTTCTAAAGAAAATGATCTGAAAAATGAAATAGAAACATTTTCCGACCCATTACTGTGGTAACTTAGTGAAATTACTATAATAACCCAAAATTTTGTCAAATAATTAAAGATAAATATGTTTAATGAAATTAAATGAAATAAATTAAGTGAAATTTTTTTTTCGAAGATTTTAAGACATCTTTGGGTGCAAATTGGGGGTTGGCAAATGAAAAATAATATATATTGGAGATATAATATAAAATAGGCAAATAAGACCTTAATTTGATAATTAAATGAAAATTTCAATTTAGTAGAATTAATTATGAAATTTAAAGAGTTGCTTAAGAAAAAAAAGAAATAAAGTATATATATATATATATATACACACATATATATAGGTTAATGTGTGTATGAATAATGTGTGTGTTAGCATAATAAATGTTAATACTACATATTATAGGAATATGTATATAGAAAAATTTACATAATTAAATAAAAATGTAGTATGCATGTATTTATTTAAAATAAATAAAACATTATATAAATATCAATTTATAATTACATAAATGATTATCTGAAAATAAAATATGAAATAAATAAAAATATATGAAAATGAAAAATGTAGATTATTTATTTACTGACATTAAAAATATTAAAGAAATAGAAATATATCTAATAAATACAATATTAAAAAAATTAGAAGGGGAGAATATTAGAAAATCAATAAAATGGAGGGATTTGTGCAAAAATCAATGTTTACATCAATTAGAAAGTGTATAATTAGCAATTTTTGGAAAATAGCAACCTCAAAAAGCAATTTTGGTAATTAGAAATTGCGTCCAATGGTCCAAAACCAATTTGTCTGATCCAACGAATGAAATCGAAGCCCAAAACAACGCTCAGGAGCACCGGATCATAGACATCCAACGACCCAGAAATGATCTACCTAATCTAATGGTTCAGATTCACTTCGTTGATCGCGATCAGATATCAGAACACGGCAATCGATGACAATCCAATGGCGAGGATTCGTGTTTGCGATCTGATGATCGTCTGATGCTGCACTCGAGGTCCATCCAACGGTACAAATCAAAACCGTTTTATTAATCGCGAGTGGTGCTACACTCGAGGACAATCGGATGGCTTAGATTTGATTCATTTTCGGTCGATCGCGAACGATGCTGCACTCAAGGCTCATCCGACGGTGAAGATCTTAGCCGCTTTGATGATTGTGCTGCGTTCGAGGAAATCCAGCAGCCCACATCAAATTAGATGCGTTGATGCATTCGAAGACGATCCAATGACCTACGGCGAGTTCGTTAATCTGGATCATGATCTGAGTGATGCGATTGAGGATCATCAACGACCCACAATTAAGCACTGTTTAAACCGAGATTTAATAACCGAAAAAAATTCAAAAAATTCAAAAAATTCCAAAAAATCCTAAAAAATTCCAAAAAAAATCGAAAATTGTGTTTCTAAATTTCCCAAACACACTTGCTATTTTCCTATACTTGGGGGGCACGAAAATGTGAATAAGTAGCAAGTTTCCTACAAGGAGAACACAAAAAACTTATCATTCTACACTATGTTGAACTCTATATAGAGGAGCCCTATTGCTCACATTGTGTTCATCCCAAATCAAGAGCATACTAGTCCTTCTTGACTCTGTCTAGCCTTCTTCTTGGCAATCCCTTCAGTTCTTGAGTAATCTTGAACTATTCTTGAGTGTTCTTGAGTATTTGGAAGCTTTGAAGTAACGAAACTCTGTCGGATTTCAGAGGAGTGCAGAAGAGACATATTTAAGGTGGAAGTGATTTCTAACTTTTACTTCTTTATTTTAATTTGAATAAGTCTTGCATGTGTGATAATGTTTTGAAGATGATTGATTGAATATATGTTTTAATATGCACGCTTTATTTATTTGATGTGCCATGAATATACATGTTATGCAAGTTTAGAAATTAAGAATATTGATGCATGTTGTACATGAATTGTGCCATGAATAAATATTTAATGATTCATGTTTTGTATATGTTGCATCAATGGTTTAATCTGATATTGTGTGTTTTATCACTAAGAAAAGATTAAATAATGATTCAATCCACATACCGGTGCGATGATGGACTGCATAGTGTCATCGTGTGTGTTCCACCCCCGATCCGGCTTGTCAGCTTACCTTTGATGATTTTGAACTAGGTTTCCAAGAGTGATCCCACTTCATAGATATTGGGTTTGAGTTTCCAAGAGTGATTCTCTCTCCCAATGATGTGGAACATAGAGATTAAACTCTTTCGATCCAAATGTCAACCATAAACAAGAAATTTGTTTGAATCACCTAATATACAAAAGTGTTTGATATGCTTGGTTTGTTTGAATTGAAATAATGACTTAGATGTTTAGAAAGATCCACTGGGCTATGTGCTCACCCCTTTCTTCTATTTTTCAGGTAATTGATTGACATGAAGACCATGGAAATTAGTTAGGTTCTTTTATTTAAAAAGTTTTAATTTCTATGTAAGGACATGTTGCCCAAGTTTTGAATCTTCTGCTGTAATAGTTTTTCTTCAAGATCAAATTATGTAGTTAATTTTATTTAATTAATTGAGTTTATGAATTTCAGTTATTTCATATACTATTGCCTTATTAAATTCTTAAATTTAAGTTATGTTCTGTTATATATAATCAAGGCACGAAATAATTGAAATAGAAAGAAAGTCAAGTATGTGTCACTTGTAAATGTAACACCGGCCCGACCTGCTGTTTGGTTAGTCCACTATCGAGATAATGGTGGTCGTGTCCAATGCTTAAAGATGCGGGGGTTGGGGTGTTACAATTACCGTAGTAACATGATGATTTTCTGAAATAATGTGTGCAAGAGTTGCCCAAGATGAATTGGAAAGTCCCAAAACCCTAAGTTACTAATTCCTGTATGCAAGATTGAAAAATTAGTAGGTTTCTTACATTGGAAACCCTAAACTTGTCCAAACCCACCCATTGAACTCTATATAAACCCTGCCTGGGCTTCCACTCTCTTCATGTAATACCCTAAAAAAATTTGTACAAAATGAAATAATATGTACAACATTATTGAGAATTAAATGAGATAAATTCAGTAGAGGTTCATTTCAGTGGTCAATTGACAGTTCATTTGCTCAAAACATCTTAGTGAAACAAGAATTAAGAAAAGAAATGGAAATGAGAAGGAAATTAGAAACATGTTGCTCACATGTGTGCACAATTCTAAGATGTGAGAAAATTAGAAACATTTACACATATATAGTAGGACATCCAAAAGAAGATGAAATGATGAAAGATGGGAAAATAGAAAGTTTTCAATATTAGAAGGTTACCCATGAGCACACCAAGGAATTAAGAATAGAATTTCCCATGATAATCTTATGCTATCTCGACCCACAAAGAGACATAGAAACCATAAATTAATGACATCCCAAATAAAAGAAGAAATCAGCAAGCACATCACATAAAATATACAGTTTATGAAATAAGAAAGTTTCCCCATGTTGATTTATAGAAGTTTCTAAAACACATATCATGACAACATACCCAAATATTGTTCACACAAGATGCCAAAAAGAGATTTAGTCCAAAATAGAAAGTTGTGAAATCTTGTTGATTTGGTGTGCACAAGAAAAGGAATCCAAGATGCACAAGAGGAGATCTAATTACTAAAACATATTGAAAGTTGCCTTGCTCACAAAATCATGGTCATACATGATGCACCATGCAAATTAGAAGCTGCCAAATCTTGTTGACTTGGTTTACATAAGAGGAAGGAAGGAAATGGGAAAGTTTGCAACTATAGAAGGTGGTCCAAACCGTTCACAAGTAAGTAGAAGAGAAAAACTTCCATGCTCGCATGAGCCAAACCATGTTCACATCTAGGAAGGACACACTAAATCATCCAAAACATGTGTCCAAATCTGGTGACATCACATTAGAAAGTTTCTCGTGACAACTTGACACACAAGGAGAAATGAAATGATAAAGATTCCATGATCTCAAGATCTCACACTATTCTTGATGCCAAGAGGAGAAACTAACTTAAAATGTGGTCCCAAGCACAAGATTGTGTTCACACATGAGAAGGAAACTCAAACTTGCTCAAACTTTGTGTTCTCACATAACAAGGAAACTCAAACAACGCTCAAACTCTGTGTCACACATGAAAAGGAAACCTTAAATGAACACTTGCCTAAACCATGTGTGTGTGCGCACAAGAGAGGAAACCCTAGTGGTCTCACGTGCCAAAATGTGCACACAAGAGAGATCAAAAGATTCCCCACATGCCAAAACGTGCACACAAGAGAAATGGAAAGATTCCCTATGTGAGCACACTCCAAAACGTCCCCTAATGCCTTGAAATTCCATATAAAGGCCCCCTTGTGCTCTCATTTTCTTTATCTTAAAGCAAGAGTTGATAGGATCCCTCTTTCTTTCTTTAACCTCTTTCTTGGCACCTTTAACACACCAACCCCCTAGAAATAGGTTTAAGCTCAACCACAAGGCAGGTTGGGTCCTATGTTACATTTATAAGTACACAACTTGCATCTCAATTCCTTTATTCTAACACTTATTGAAATACTCATGAATACACTTCCGTTGAGTTTAATATTTAACAAGATAATGTAAGTGAATAAAGGAAAACTTCAAATCTGTATTCATTCAAATAAAAAAAAAAGATTACATTCTTGGTTCAAATCCAAAGATTGAGTAAATTAACTCTAAAATTCAAAAGCAAAATTCAGCATAAGTCTTTAATTCAAAATTTGGGGCATTATGCACTTACAATATAAACTTTCAAAAATCCATAGTCTTCATGTAATTCAATTTCTTGAAAAATAAAAGGAAGGGGTGCACACATAGCCCAGTGGATCATTCATTAAACAACTAAGTTAGTATTTTAAATCAATAACACATCCAAATTCAAAAACTTTCATGCATTAAGCGATTCACACAACTTTTTAGTTGTAGTTGATGTTAAGACTAAAAAGGGTCTATTTCCTTGATGTTCTTATTTTGGATACCTCTCATTAGGATGGAAAGACAATCTTTTGTTACTTTCCATTGGACACCACATACCAAGTACCCCTTAGTTGCGCCCCGCAACCACATACTCCAAGTATGTGATAAGAACACCCATAGTATCCCTACGAATCACTATGATAGTACGTGGTTCTAATCTTCAATCTCTCATAGTCAATTATACATATTCATGAAATAAAATGAAAATACTAAATTTCATAATTTAAACATTCAAGAAAGCATGGAAACAACACATAGCACGCTTGAAATTTCAAAATAAACCTAAGCATGGCATGGTATCATGAATAACTAAAACATGAAAACATACTAAATTGAAACTAAAATATGATCATTCATGCTAAAACAAAAATAAAACATGCTAAAAATTAGAATTTAAATAACCATGAACATGCTAGAAACTTAAAATAGCAAAGTAGAAGTTTAAGAAATTCTTTCCACCTTAATCCGAGTTTCTTGTTGAATCCGGTATAGGTTCCCCTTATCTACTACTTTCAGAACTTCAAGAACTTTTAACCACCAACAAAAACTACTTCAACAACTCTCTAAAATACTGAAATCAGAATTTCTCACACAAGAGAGAAAAGAGAAGTGAGAAGAAGTACCAAGAAGAGGGCAAGAACAATCAAAGAAGGAAGTGTCAACTTTTTACTTTGGGATGAGATGAATGTGAGCAAGATGGGGGTTTTTATAGATGTTCATGAGCACAAGGGGGAAATTTTTGGGCAAGATCACAAGAGAACCTTTCCATACATATCTAGGACATTTTTGCATGGTTTGGGCAAGCGTGCTCATGGTTTGCAAGTGGAACCACTAGAAAGATATGAGCACAATTTTGTTTCCTAACCAAGTGTGAACACAAAATGGGTCTAGATTATGTTCTAATTCAGTTGGGTCGTCCATATAGAATCAGATTTGGGCACTTAGCAACTTTCCTTTGCTTGTTTCTTGCTTGGTCATCACACAAACATGCATGAAAACACTTCTAATTTTGGCCTTTTTGATTAAGGAATTGTTTCCTTGAGCAAAGGTGGCTGGTGAGTACATGATCATACTTGAGGGACACAAAATCAAGGTCATAGGAATCCTAGGAAGCTATCTTAATGTGAAATTTGCACATGTGGGGCACACACATATGGTGTAAATGGTTTTAGGGTGTATGGGTACACTTGATCATTTATCTTGGTACATGGGACTACTTGTCTTGGTTTCTAGCCATGAGAAAACTTCTCATAGATGTGGTTTACTGAATCCTTTGCATGGTACATAGGATCATTTTGTATGGGTTCAAATAAGGAACACATCCCATGGAGCTTTGGGTAGGGTGAGGGTGCGCATGATCATAGTATCTTCTTATTTGACTTGCACATGCTTGGGGTGGCCATGACTTCATGGGTTCATAAAAACCAAATAAAAATTAGTATCTTCTTATTTACAAGGAATTATTATTTATAACCTAGAGTTTTGAAATCACATGAAACTAATGCAAATTTTAAGGTATGGTTTGGCCCAAAGTGATATTCCCTCAAAAACTTTCCTTATTTAAGACCCACTAAGGTTACTAGGAAAATAAAAATCTAAATCTTGGGCAATTGTCCTAATTTTTGGATATTTCATTCATTTTGTTAGTTCATGTCATTCTGTTTCATTTCGGGTCATTTTGATTCCCCAAAGTATCTTAAATTTCAATTCTTTCTAGATTTGGACCCCTTTAAGGGCATTTGGCAAATAAAAACCTTAATCTTGACTATTTGTTCTAATTTTTGGATATGGTGTCCAATTAGTTGGTTCATGTCACATTGTTCATTTCAAGTTGCTTTGGGTCCCTAAGGGTCACCATATGGGACTTTTGGAAACCTACCAAATTTAGCCCCAAAATGAGCCTGGTTTCATTTTGCACCCAATTTTATTGAATTGATCTTGAATTTCATTTAATTAAATACACAGTTTTCAAGGTATTACAACACCTCTCTTACTTCTTGAGTAATCTTGAACTATTTTTGAGTGATTTGGTGTGTTCCTGAGTATTTGAAGGTTTTAGAGTATCGAAGTACTGTGGAATTTCAAAGGCTTGCAACTCGTTTGTCCAATTGAGGTGGAAGTGATTGCTAAAACCTCCACTTTATTGTTTTGGATTAATGAGATGTTCATGCATGTTTTAAAGTTAGTTTATCATGCATATCTCAATTTCAGTTTGATGAGCATGTTTTAATTTTTAGTTTAGCATGTATGTCATGTTAATTCATTCATTAAATCATGCCATTCATATATCTGGCATGCTTAGGTTTAGTTTGATGAATAATGCATGGTATGTGACATTTCATGCACCGATGTTTACATGGTGACTATGCTGAATTTATTTAGTTTAGTTTATGATTGATGAATATGAGATTAAATGAAAGATTTTGATATACAGAACCACGCACTGTCACAGTGATCCATGGGATTACTATGGGTGTTCTTTACATGTATTTAGTTCACATGGGTGAAGTCCCAAAATACTTAGAATATGGTGGAGATCCTAAGTCCAATGAAATTTGGCACAAAGAATTACCTTTTTACTCAAGGGAGGTATTTTGATAAAAACATCAAAGTTTGGAATCCTTTTAATCTAAGTTACAACTGTTAACAAGAACTTGTTTGAAATGCCTAATGCTTATAAGTGTTTGAAATTAGATATTATTGATTTGAAACAATAATTTGGTTGTTTTTGAATGATCCACTGGTCTATGTGCTCACCCTTCATAATTTCATCTTTTTAGAAAATTGAACCTTTGAAGAAGCATGATAGTAGATAAGATATCTTTATTTAGAAAGTTTTTATGTTTTATGTAAGGGCATGTTGCCCAATTTTGATATTTCGCTGCATTTGAATTTAAGACTTTTGCCATAATAGTTTTATTTGAGTTATGTACTCTTTCTTTTTATTCAAGAAAGAATGTTAAAGATTTTTTTATCTCTAATTGTTTTGTCTTGTTAGATTAATTATTTCAATCTAAACGAGTTAAGTACTTAGAATATTCAATGAGACTGGGAATAAAAGAACCAAAAAGTTGAGTGCGACTAACTTGTGAATTAATACTGGCCTGGACCCGCCTTTTGGTTAAGTCCAAATAAGAACTCGGGGGCTCTGGGTTTTTACAAAGGTGGCATCAGAGCTAAGGCTATAGCTCACTAGAAAAAAAAAGATTCCTCTGACACCAAAGGTGGTATCAGAGCGTAGGCATTAGTTGGTGGGCTAAAATTAGAAGTTTACCTTAATACCTAAGGTGTTATCAGATTTAGAAAGTATTGACTCAATTAGGTAAGACCTAAACTTTGAGTTGAGCTTAGAATGCACGATATTCCATTTTGAAACCGAAAAAAAATTGTTTTGGAAAGTCGTTTTCAAAAAGGAAATATATGTTTTGAAATATTTTTTAGATACAAACATTGCAAGTTGAGCTGATAGTGGTTAAGCTTTGTCTCGGTTGATTCACCTGCATGGGAAACTATAAATGACAATGATGAATCTTTTGCATTAGATCTTAGAAATATTAGATTTGGTTTGGCTATGGATGGTTTTAATCCTTTCAAGACCTTAGTTCGAGGTAAAGTTGTTGGCCAGTAATATTAGTAGCATATAACTTGCTTCTATGGTTGTGCATGTTGAAGGATAATTTAATTTTGACATTACTCATTCCTGGGCCGAAACAACTAGGAAATGATATAGATATTTACTTAGCACCTTTGATAGACGATTTGAAATTATTATGGAGAAATAGAGTTGACATGTATGATGCATTTACAAAATCAAAATTCACCTTAGGAGCAATCTTAATGTGGACTATAAATGATTTTTTTGCTTATGCAAATATGTCTGGGTGGTCAACAAAAGGAAGATTTGCATCTCGTATTTGTCGTTTGGATACTTGCTCTGAATGGTTACGTCATAGTCGAAAATTCTCATACATGAGTCATAGAAGATTTTTAGTTCATGGCCATGCATATCGAAAATAAAAGAGCTTGGTTTAATGGTAAACAAGAGCTATGAGGAAAACCAAAGTGGTTTACAAGTGAAGCAATTCTTGCAAAGGTAGAAAATATTGGAAATGACTGGGAGAAGAGTAAAAAAAAAAGGAAGAGAAAGACAAAAGAGGAGGAACAAACATGGAAGAAGAAGTCAATTTTTTTTGAATTGCCATATTGGAAGGTATGCTTACAAATTTGTGTCGTTGTGCTTTAAATTCATTTGTCTTGTGAAACATAATATGGATTCATTTTATTTCATAACATATGAAGTAATTAAGTCAAATTTATGTAGATCTTGCTTTTACGTCATAATTTGAATGTGATGCACATTTAAAAAAATATATGCGATAATATTATTCACACACTTCTGGATGTGAAAGACAAATCAAAAGATGGACTCAATGCTCGTAGAGATTTGGAATGCCTGAAGATTAGAACTGAGTTACATGTTGAGAAGCAAGGAGATCGATTATATTTACCTGCTACAATGCACACTTTTTCAAAAGAAGAGAAACAATTTTTTTGTAGAAGATTGGCAAATTTGAAGTTATTTGACGGTTATCGGTCCAACATTGGAAATTGTGTGTCGATTAAAGAATGTAAGATACTTGGCTTGAAGTTACATGATTGTCATTTATTAATGCAACGAATTTTACCTATTGCTTTGAGAAGAGTTCTACCAAATGGTCCAAGATATGCAATTTCATGACTTTGTAGTTTTTTAAATGTATTTTGTGATTGGATTGTTGATTGAAATATATTATTGGACTTGGATGATTCAATAGCCAAAACTTTGTGCATTTTTGGAAGGTTATTTTCTCTATCTTTTTTTAGATATTATGGTTCACTTAACAATTTGTCTGGGATGAGAAGCTTGTTTGGGTAGACCAGTCTAATATCGATGAATGTATCCATTTGAGAGGTAGAATATATATCACTTTAATATGCTTAGCTATTTTATTATATTTGTATGTTAGTCCATTGTTCACCAAATAATTGAATGTACTAATCTTTGTGTTGTTTTAGATTTATGGAAGCGCTAAAGGGCCATGTTAAGAATCGTGCACGACCATAGGGTTGTATAGTTGAACGATATCTTGCTAATGAGTGTACCATATTTTGTAGCAAATATATTGAGAAAGCATGTGAGGTAGGGATTCGATCGATATGCAATGAAGATGTTGAAAATGAAGATGAAGAAAATGAAATAGAATTGGAGGGCTACCCAATTCTTAGTAAAAAGAAAGTTGTGCTTCCGTCTAATATCTTGGATATTGCTCACCATTATATTTTATTAAATAGTTTAGAAGTTCAACCTTACATAGAGTAAGTATATTGTTCTTATAATCCATATCATAAATTATGAATATCATAGTACTTCATTCAAGTTGGAGCTAACTTTATGTTATTTATTAGAATGCACTTAAATGAACTTTGACATTCAGATAGAAGATTATTAAGGAATGAACATTTGTTGTATAAAAGACACACGGATAAATTTAATAGATGGATTTGTGATAGGGTAAACAAGCATTTTTCAACATGCATTTCCATTTATCTTAGCAAATAGTACTCATTATATTCTTTTTGCTATATGATCAGATTAAGGAGCTTGCTGGATATAACAATGTTTCTAGTAAGCTAACATGGTTTACACTGGGGCCTAGGGAGCAAGTATTATCGTGTTAGGCACATGTAATAAACAATCTCTGTTTTCATACAAAAGATGCACAGAAATCCCGACAAAATAGTGGTGTTTTAGTTGAAGCAATAACTCTTTGTAGGTCTAGTGCAAAAGATCATCACAACAATCTGGGGAGGCCACTTATTATAGAGTCTTAAGAGATATCATAATTCTTGATTATCATACATTTCATGTGCCTATTTTTAAATGTGATTAGGCTAATATTGTCAATGGTGTCAAAAAAGAAGAAGGATTTATATTAGTCAATCTTCATGAGGGACAATCTCAATTTGATAAGGATCCATTTATTCTTGCATTCCAAGCAAGGCAAGTTTTTTATTCTAGAAAAAATGAAACATCTAACTGGTATGTCGTTTTGAGAGCTCGTCCAAGAGGTTTTCATGAGTTATAAGCATGTGAGGAAAGTATAAACTTGACACATGAGCCTATGAGCATGTCAACATTTGGAGATAGAAACATTGAACACTGTGCTAGGATTGACCTAAATGACATTATTTTGTGAATAATGTAAGCATTAAGTTCTATACTATAACTGAATGAATTTTTTCTTGAATTTCTGTCTGAGTTTATATGCTTGGATTATTTATTAAATCCTACTTTTTAATTATGTGATAGTTATGTATTACATCTAAAGTAATTAGTTAATTCCTTTTCATTTTGTATCAACAGGCATATTACATCTTCTATAGCCACTATGACAAAAAAGAAGACTTTAGAAGTTGGTGAAGTAAGTATTTTATTTTCAGTTACTATTCTTTTCCTCACAGCTACTATTCTTCTTCCTTAGTATAAGGTATCTATCCTTCATTAACATTTTCAACTTCCATCTCTTTCACGTTCATGACTTATAATGTTTGTTGATTGCTATTATGACTTTTGGTTTAAAATAAACAATGTTGATTACTATTATAGCTTTTGGTTTAAGATTAATAAACAATGTAAAATTTTATCTCTTTCATGTATATATGCTTTTTAAGAAAACTAATATATAGCTAGGTCTACGTGTCCAATCCCTTAGTGGGGCTAAGTGTTCTATGGATCATGTAAAACTATGCATAGTATCCTTTTTAGTTTTGTTCTTATATGTCTTTGTTAGATATTGAGTTGCTTTAACTATTATAGTTGCTCTTTAGCTCTTATTCTTATTTTTTTAAAAAACTTAATCTAATTAAGTTCATTTGTTTTTTGATGTAGGTATATATAAAGATTAGAACAATGGAGAACTTGAATTTATATGCTTGGATTGTGTAGCAAGATGAGACATGATGATCCTTCAAGAAGAATTTTTGCTTTAGAACTTTTTATTTTTGTTTCTTAGGATTAATAAAGATAAGTAGTGTAAATAATAATTACACTTTTTAATGGATTGTATATATGTTTCGCATTATGAAATTTATTATTCTTAAGTGATACTAAATGAGTCATTTGAAATGATAGAACAAATGTTTAATAATGTTTATTTTATATTATAAATTTACAGATACAAGCAAATATATGTAATATATATTAGAGTAAAATATTTTTACGATTACAAAAAAATTGACACATATGACAATGTTCAGCTTTCGTTGTAAGATACATGATATAACAACGTGCGGACGATTGTTGTTGAAATATTATAGCTTTCACAACGGGCACATGCATGTTGTTAAATAATGGACATACAACAAACCACTTGACCGTTGTTGAAAGGTTAAAAGGTTAGGGTTTCCACAACGTTCGCCCGTTGTTATAACACGTCTACAATAACATGTATTATGACCGTTGTTGAATATGTGTTAAAATATTAAAGCATTTAACAACGTGCAAATGCTGTTGTAACCTCAGTTTTAAGATGATACACAATGCATTACAACAACAGGCACGTGACCGTTGTTAAAGGTTAGGGTTTGCACAATGGGTGCTTATTGTTATAACATTTCTATAACAATAGGCATAGTTGTCGAATATGTGTTAAAAGAGTGAATCATTTAACAATGGGTGAACGTTGTTGTAACTTCACTGTTAGACTGATACACAACACTTTACAACAATAGGCTCGTGACTGTTATTAAAAATAGTCGGCCATTTAACAACACCCTGATCGACAACATCACCATGAACGTTGTCGTATGGGTATAACAACGAACATTCCACGTTGTTGTAGGTACGATTTCTTGTAGTGATTGAAAGGAAGATGGATTATCCTATTCTAGAAAGCAAGGTTGCTAAGTAGACTTCGGTTTCGCCGCCCGATATGGAGGTTGTCCAACCAGCTCATATGAGTAGTCAAAGTTGAAGAACATACTCGCTTTAAAAAAAAAAAAAGTTAAAAGGTGAAAATTAAGGGCAAGGAACTTATTAGTGTTCGAGAAAGATGCCAAAAGTGGTATCTCGAATAGATGAAGGTTGTCGGTTCGACTGAAAAACCTTTCAACCAGAATTTAGGCCCTAGGTCTAGAAAAAAGACCTTAGGTAGAGACTTGGAGTTCCTAAGGGTGGCACAGTGGATCATAAATGAAAAATTTTAGGATATAGGTTAGAGACTAAAAACGTGTGAAAACAAAATGCTTAATTGATCAGGACAAGAGATCACGAGGATCATTTATCTCTAGTTTCTATGTGGTATGGGACACATAGGAATTTGGGGATATGGAGGAAGCTTGGATTCGGAGAATGACGGGCCATGTTTGGTGAATGTTCGATGATTTTGGAAGAACTTTTTTTCCTATGCATGACTGGTGTGGGCTGCTGATGTATAGTGGGGCTTGGAAAACCTTAGTTGTCGGGACATTTGTGAAATTGTTTAGGTTTAGTGAAATCTCTGAGTAAAAATTTATGTCAATGGACAAGGGTAGTATGGGACGCTCAAATTCGTAGGCGCAAATGGAAACTTGGAATTTCGTTATGCTAGCATGAACTTGTATGATTGAATGATTATTTGCATGTTATCTTTATTTGAACTTCATGAATATGTATATCACACATGTTATGATCATGAAACAAAAACCTTATATCCAACAATATGAGAGGGCCTTGAAATCCTTAAACAAAATTTAGAAGAATAAACATATAGGTCACTGAACAAATTAAGAACCAAAAGACATGAATCTAGAGTCATGATGGCACGACTGAAATGAAAACTAGGAAACAAATAGGACATGGAAGACAAGGAACAAAGGATATGCTAATGGAGCTGCAGAAACTCTGCCCATCGAAATTTGATGGAACTTTTGATTGCATGTCGACAAATCATTGGTACTAAAAGATGGATGAACACTTAGACGAGTTTAGGGCAATGGGTTCCCATCAAGTGGCGTTCGCTACCCATCATTTCAAAGGACCGACTAAAAGTTAGTGGCGGATGTTGACGACTGATCCAAACACTGACGTCAAGCAAATGAATTGGGAAGAGTTCAAGGAAGTGTTTTATGAGAAGTTCTTCCCAAATGCTACACTGAGGAAGATGCAGGAGGACTTTGTTAGGCTGAACCAAAGAGATATGATAGTGGCCAAGTATGATGTCAAATTTACCAACTTGGCTAAATTCTCACCTGAACTGATTAGGGAAGAGAAGATGAAGGCCAACTGGTTTCCCACAAAAGATAATAATGATATTGGGCATAAAGACATATAGAAACATTGTGGAAAAAGCTTTAACATTGGAGGAAGAACTCAACTTAGAACATAACTTGAAGAGTAGAAACAAGAGGCCTGAATATTACAAAGACGACCAAAGGGCCTCAGAAAAGGAACAGGAATGGTGGGAAGGCACCACAGGCTCAGAAACAAGGGTAGCCTAAAGATGAATCAAAAGAACAAGCAAGGAGACAAGGACTGTGCAACCTGTGCAAAAAAAGGCGCCGCATAGTAAGAAATTACCTGACTGCACCAGCTCAGGCTCCTTGCCAACAATAGTGTAACATCCCAACCCCCTAGAGACAAGTTTAAGCTCAACCACAAGGCAGGTTGGGTCCTATGTTACATTTATAAGCACACAACTTGCATCTCAATTCCTTTATTCTAACACTTATTGAAATACTCATAAATTCACTTCCATTGAGTTTAATTTTCAATAAGATAATACAAATGAATAAAGGAAAACATCAAACTTTTTGTTTATTCAAAATAAAATAAAGAAATACATTATTGAATTCATATAATCAAAAGAAAGAGTATGTAACTCTAAAATTTAAAACAAAAATTTAACAAAAATCTTTATTCAAAATTTAGGCAATATGCCTTTGCATAGAAACTTTCTAAAAATAGACTTTCTAATTCTTTAGCAAGCTTGGTCATGCATTTCAATTTCCTGAAAAATAAAAGAAAGGGGTGAGCACATAGCCCAGTGGATCATTCATTAAACAACTAAGTTACTAATTCAAATCAATAACATATCCAAATTCAAATGCTTTCATATATTAAGTGATTCAAACAACTTTTTTATTGTAGTTGACGTTAAGACTGAAACAGGTTTTACTCCTTTGATATTCTTAATTACCCCTCTTTAGGGTGGAAAGACATTTCTTTGTCACTTTCCATTGGATGCTACATACCAAGTATCCCTTAGTTGCGCTCCGCAACCACACACTTCAAGCATGTGTTAAGAACACCCATAGCGCCCATACGGGTCACTATGACAGTACGTGGTTCTTATCTTCAATTTCTCATATTTAAGAATCACATAATCATAAAAGAAATTCAAAATGCAAATAATAGAATTTTAAACGACCAAAAAAGCATGTAAACATTAAATAGCATGCTTGAAACATTGAATTCAATCCTAAATATGGATTCTAAGCATGACATGCTCTCATGAGTAATTAAAACATAAAAACATGCTAAACTAAAATTAAAATATGATTAAACATGCTGAAAATTAGCATTAAAACAAGCATGAACATGCTAGAAATTTGAAAGAGCAAAATAGAAGTTTAAGAAATCCCCTCCACCTTAATCCAAGTTTCTTTGTAGAATCTAGCAGAAGTTCCCCTTATCTACCACTTTCAGAACTTCAAGATCTTATAATCACCAACAAAACTACTTCAACAACTCTCTAAAATACTGAAATAAGAACTTCTCACACAAGAAAGAAAAGAGAGTGAGAAGGGGTGCCAAGAAGAAGGCAAGAACAAACGAAGAGGGAAGTGTCAACTCTTTGCTTTGGGATGAGATAAATGTGACCAAGAGGGGGTATTTATAGGTGTTGATGAGCACAAGGGGGGCATCTAAGGCAGCTAGGGCAGCTTACCACATTTGGGCATGTTTCCAAATTTATAAGGGGATGGTTTGCATAAAGAGGGCAAGTATGCTCATTGTTGGCAAGTGGAACCACTGTGGCTTTCTAATTCAAAAGATATGAATACAATCTTGTTTCCTAACTATGTGTGAACATAAAAGAGGTTTAAATTATATTTTAATTCAAATGGGACGTCCCATATGTGCTCATGGAAACTTTCTTTTTTGGTTTCCTTGCTTTGTAACACCCTAATCCCCTAGAGACAGGTTTAAGCTCAACCACAAGGCGGGTTGGGTCCAATATTACATTTATAAGTACACAACTTGTATCACTTTTTATTATCTCAAGTCTTATTATTTTCCAATAAGCACACAACCCAAATAATTTAATTCTAATTTAATAAGACTATTATAAGAGAGATAAAAGAAAAACTTCAATCTCTATTTATTGAATAAAATAAAGGGATACATGCTTGAAATTCAAATAATGAAAAGGGGAGTACATAACTCTAAAATTTAAAAGTAAAATTTAGTGGAAGTCTTTATTCAAAATTTGGGCAATATGCCCTTATATAGAAGCTTTCTAAAAATAGAGTTTCTAATTCCTTAGCAAGCTTGATCATATATTTTAAATTCTTGAAAAATAAATGGAAGGGGTGAGCACATAGTCTAGTTGATCATTCATCAAATTACTAATTTACTAATTCAAATCAAAAGTACGTCCAATTTTAATCACTTACAAGCATTAAGCGTTTCAAACAATATCTTGTTAGTGTTGTATATTTGACCAAAAGGGGTTTTTAATCCCTTGATGTTCTTCATTGAAATACTCCTATTCTGGGATGGAATGACAATTCATCTTGTCACACTCTATTGGAAATAAGGATCACATGTCCTCATTCCAAGTATTCTAAAACACATCCACACTCAGTGATGTTACTCATATATACTAAGTATATGCAAAAAACACCCATAGCATCACTTAGACTACTATGATGGTACGTGATTGTTATCTTCACTTTATTATATTTAATTTCAAATAAATATAAAATAAGATCATAATAATTAATATCAGAATTTAAATAATCAAGAGAACATGGAAACATGCATGACATGCTTAAAAATTCAAGAAAATAAGCCTAAGAATGGTTTCTAAGCATGTTATGCTATCATGTATGAATTAAAATATGAAAACATGTTAAATTAAAAATAAAACCTAATCAAACATGCTTCAAACTGAATTATAAACATCTTGAAAACTAAAAATTAACATGAATATACTAAAGACTTGAAGTAGTAAAGAAGCAGTTCTAGAAATCCCATCCACCGTAATTCGAGTTTCTTTGTAGAATTCGACAGCGGTTCCCCTTATCTATCACCTTTAGAACTTCAAGAACTTCTAATCACTAACAAAAATACTTTAACAACTCTCTAAAATACTAAAAATAAGAACTTCTCATACAAGAAAGAAAAAAGAGTGAGAAGAGGTGTCAAGAAGAAGGCAAGAATAAGCAAAGAGGGAAGTGTCAACTCTTTGCTTTGGGATGAGATAAATGTGAGCAAGAGGGGATACTTATTTTCATGAGCACAAGGGGGGCATCCAAGGCAGCTAGGGCAGCTCACCACGTTTAGGCATGTTTCCAAACTCACAAGGGAATAATTTGCATAAAGAGGGCAAGTGTGCTCGTGGTTGGCAAGTGAGAACACTAAGGTTTCCAATCAAAGTGTGAGCAAAATCTTTGAACCTTATTTCTTTCTTTTATGTGTGTGAATACAATTAAAGGTTTAGAATACATTCTAATCTCTCTTGGACGTCCTCTGTTAGTAGGAAAAAACACTAACATGTTGTGATTCATAAAATCAAATAAGTTTCTAATATGGGCACACAAAAACAAAGCTTTGGAATGTTTATTATTTTCTTTGGATTCTCTCCCTTTCTGGCTCCACATGTGAGCATGAGGCAAGTTTCTATTTTTTAATTTTTTTTCTAGGTGAATGAATCTTTCTATATCTCTTTAAATCAACTACTCTCATTAAACTTCTATCTTGGGTTTCTCACATGTGTGCCCACTCACACACTTATGAGACATTTTATATGTAACCTTAGTATGCATGATCATTTATCTTGGCACATGGAATCATTCTTCTTGGTTTCTATAGGTGTGGGCATACTTGGTCATTTACATGTCACATGGGATCATTCTTCATTGTTTCAAATAATGGAGAAATCCCATGGAGCTTAGGGTAGGGTAGGGTGCACATGATCATGGTGTTCCACCCATGTGAGTTGCACATGTTAGGGGTGGCCATGACTTCATAGGTTTACAAAAATCTAAGGTATGGTTTTGGAATCACATGAACCTAATGCACATTTTAAGGTATGGTTTGGCCCAAGGTAATTTTCCTTCAAAAACTTTCCTTTTTTAAGATCTACTACGGTCACTCGACAAATGAAAATCCAAATCTTAGCCAATTGTTTTGATTTTTTGATATGTCATTCATTTTGTTAATTCATATCATTTCGTTTCGTTTCACGTCATTTCGATCCCCTGAAGTACCCTAAATGAAAATTCTTTCTAATTTGGACCACCTGAAGGGCGTTTGGCAAATGAAAACCTTTACCTCGACCAATTATTCTAATTTTTTGATATCTTGTCCCCTTAGTTGGTTCATGCCATCTTACTTCATTTCAAGTTGTTTTGGGTCCCTAAGGGGCACCAAATGAGAGTTTTAGAAACCTGCCAAATTTAGCCTCAAAATGAGCTCGATTTTATTTTGCACCCAAATTTCACTGAATAAATGATAAATTTCATTTAATTGAGTAAAAAGGATTTCGGTTATTACATGCTTGCTCATCACACAAACACACAATAAATATTTTCTCATTCTCTTATTTCTTGGACATCAAGTATCGGTGTACAATATCAAATAAAAATAATATCTCCTTATTTACATGAAATTATCATTTATTTCCTCTAGTTTTGGAATTACATGAACCTAATGCACATTTTAAGGTATGGTTTGGCCCTAGGTGATTTTCCTTCAAAAACTTTCCTTATTCAAGACCCACTGAGGTCACTAGGCAATGAAAATCCAAATCTTGGTCAATTGTTTGATTTTTGGATACATCATTCATTTTATTAGTTTATGTCATTCCATTTCGTTTTGAGTCATTTCTATCCCCCAAAGTACTTTAAATGGCAATTCTTTCTAATTTGGACCCCCTGAAGGTCGTTTGGCATATGAAAACCTTAACCTCAACCAATTATTCTAATTTTTAGATATGTCATTCATTTTGTTAGTTCATGTTATTCTGTTTCGTTTTGGGTCATTTCGATCCCCTAAAGTACCTAAATTACAATGCTTTCTAATTTGGACCCCTGAAGAACGTTTGGTAAATGAAAACCTTAACCTCGTCAAATTGTTCTAATTTTTTTGTGTGTTGTCCCCTTAGTTGCTTCATGTTATCTTACTTTATTTCAAATTGTTTTGGGTCCCTAAGGAGCACTAAATGAGAGTTTTGAAACTTGCCAGATTTAGTCCTAAAATGAGTCTGGTTTCATATTGCACCCAAATTATACTAAATAAATGATAAATTTCATTTAATCAAGTACAAAGAATTTAAGGTATTACAAGTAGCCACAAAATAATCAGGGAGGAGGTTAGAATGGTCCTTCTCAAGGCAAACAACAACAACAAAATCCAATCAGCGACAAAACTAGGGTCATGGTCAGAACCAGGCTAGAATGTTTGCTATTGTTCAGGCTTAAGAAGATCAAGTCCCTGCTGTGGAACGTACGTTCCTATTATTCAATGTTGCTGTGAAATTGTTATTTTATTTAGGTGCCACAAAATCTTTTATGTCTAATGAACTACCTGATAGGTTACAACGAATAACAAAAACATTACCCATGACTTTGAATGCATCCACACTGATAGAAACCGCTGTTACATCAAAAAGAATGTATAGTTGTGACCTTAGATTTAGAGATAAACTAATCTCAGTTGATCTATGTGTACTACCATTTTATTGTTATGATATAATCCTAGGGATGAACTGGTTAGACTAGTATTAGGCTTAGATAGATTGCCCTAAGAGGTGAGTAACCATAACTTCACCTTCAGGACAAACCTATAGAATCAATGGTGATATGCAAAGATTACCGAGAAGCCCAACGATAGCCACGTTGAACTGCCTAAAGCAGAAAGATGAGTTTAAAAAACTTAATGAAGAAGACCCTTTAGAGCAAATGTAACACCCCAACCCCCATATTCTTTGAGCATTGACCATAACCACCATTTTTTGACAGTGGACTTAACCATTTGGCAAGCTGGGTCCATGTTACTTTACAAGTGACTCACACTTGACTTTCTATTTTCAATACCTCATGTCTTAGTGTAAATTTAAGAATACACAATTTTGCTTTGTAAACAATCAAAGCAATTTTTTAAGAGATAAAGAAAGTTCAAATTCTTTTATCCATAACAAAAAGGAAGGTACATAACTTTTTAATTAAACTATTATAGCGAAATAATCAAAAAAGAAAAAAAAACTTAGCAACATGCCTAACTTAAACTTCTCAAAAAAAACTTAAAGAAAACGTCTCTTGTTTAGCATCCATGACAATGATCAATTTCCTGAAAAAATAAGAGAGGAAGGGGTGAGCATAAAGCTCAGTGGATCCTTTTCAAACAACCATATTCATATTCAAACTAATAACACATTCATAATTCAATCACTTGCATATATTAGGCATTTCAAGCATCTAATTGTTTGAGATTTAAACCAAAAGGGTTTTAAGGCCCTTGATGTTCTTAACAAAGTACCTCTTTAGAATGAAATATGACATGTTTTTTCCAATTTCATTGGACTTTTGGAACTTAGGGACACTTACCCACCAACCAAATATTTTAGTCTTAAAACCATATGAGCAAATCATATGAAAAGTGCATCCATAGTAATCCCACAAGTTTACTATGATGGTACATGGTTATTATCACCATCTTCTTATGCTAATTTCAGAATATGAACTATAACAAATAAAATTAAGATAATAATCAAAATTAAATGGAACGTCCAAAAACATGTGTCATATTATGAAATAAAGCCTAAGCATGATACTAACATGGTATGAGTATGATGAATGTATAAACATGAATCAAATTTGAAACTGAAAATAGGTTTTAAAATATTGAAACTAAAACCTTTTGTTTTCAAAGAAATCACACAAGTGATGAACATGCTACAAATTTGAATAAGAACAAAGGGTGTTCTAGAAGTCACTTCCACCTTATGATATTTTCTCCTAAAAATTTTAGCAAGTGTTCCCAACGTTTTGGCACTTTCAACCACCAACAAAATCACTCAAAATAACTCACTAAGCTACTGAAATTGAAACTTCTCACTTATGAGCAAGAGAAAAGAGAAGTGAGAAGGGATGCCAAGAAGAAGATTTAGAAGAAAACAAGATAAAATCTCAACTTTTGTTATTGGAATGAGTGGAATGAGAGCCTTGAGGGGGTTTATATAGATTTTTCATGAGCATATGGGGACATCTTGGGCAGCTAAGGTAGCTCACCACGTTTGGGCATGTTTCCAAACTCATAAGGGGCGGCTTTGAGTGAATTAGGCAAGAAATTATTTAGTGTTTCCAATCCCAAGTGTGAACACAAATATAACCCCTTCTTGGTTTCCTATTTGTGTGTGAAGACAAATCAGCTTTGAGACTCCTTCCTGAATATTTAGGACATCCCATATTAGCCTTAATCTCATAACTATAGCAACTTTCCTATATATTTTAAGTGCTCATCAAGTAAGGTTAATATGGATACTTTGCATACCTCATTTTGGTGCCACCCTTGTTTCCTTTTCATGAGGTTTCTAATTTGGGTTGTGAGCAAGGGTGATGGCTAGGGTTAGCTCATTTTGAGTATAAGAAAACTTCTAATTTGGTTGCTCACATGTGTGCACACACACACATACACTTGCATGGCTGGTTTTAGCACAGATGGGGCATGGTACACATGATCAAGCATGGTGTGCATGGGATAACTCTTCATGGATTCTAATTAGGTGAGATGTCCCATGAGTGTGAGTGTACTTGATCAGTTGTGTGGTACATGGGATCATTCTTCAAGGGTTCAAATAATGGAAATATCCCATGGAGCTTTGGGTAGGGTGAGGATGCACATGATCATGGTGTTCCATCCATTTGACTTGCACATACTTAGGGTGGCAATGACTTCATGGGTTTATAAAAATCAAATAAAAATTAATATCTTCTTATTTACAAGGAAGTATGACTTATAACCTATAGTTTTGGAATCACATAAATCCAATACAAATTTTAAGGTATAGTTTGGCCCCGAGTGATTTTCCTTTAAAAACTTTTCTTATTTAGAACCAATTGAGGTCATTAGGCCAATAAAAATCCAAATCTTAACCAATTGTCTTGATTTTTGGATATATTATTTATTTTATTTTGTTAGTTCATGTCATCCTATTTTTTTTTGGGTCATTTCGATTCCCTAAGTACTCTAAACGCCAATTCTTTTTAAATTTAGACCCCCTAAAGGGTGTTTGGCAAATGAAAACCCTATTCTTGACCAATTGAGCTGTTTTTTAGATATGTTGTTCAATTGGTCGGTTCAAGTCACTTTGCTTTATAATTGGATCCCTAAGGGTCACTAAATAAATGAATAATTTCATTTAATTGAGTACAAAGTTTTTAGGCTATTACATAGCAAAGAGGAATTCAGGACTTAGCAATTGTTAGTGAATACAAAAATATATTCCCAGATGACTTACTTGGACCACCACCTACCAAAGAAGTAGAGTTCAAGATTGAACTTGACCTTGGAACCAACCCCATAGCCATACCTCCCTACAAGATGGCACTACTAGAACTGATTGAGTTAAAAACTTAGCTAGACAAGATCTAAGAAAAGGGATTCATCAGGTCAAATGAATCACCATAGAGAGCTCTAGTGTTGTTCATGAAGAAAAAAGATGGGTCCATGAGACTATGTGTCGACTACCAAAAACTGAAAGAGGTAACCGTAAAGAACAAGTATCATCTACCAAGGATCTATGACTTATTTGATTAATTGAGAGGAACCACTCATTTTTCAAAGATTGATCTTAGGTCAAGACATCACCAACTGAGAATCCGAGAGTCAGATATACACAAGACAATTTACAAGACAAGGAATGTATACTTTGAGTTCATTGTATTGTCGTTGGGCAAGCCAATGCCCCAACATCGTGCATGGATTTGATGAACTGAGTGTTTAGACAATACCTTGATCAATTTTTGGTAGTATTCGTAGATGACATCCTAATCTACTCTAAGTTAGAAGCCAAACACTTAGAACTCTTGAAACTTGTGTTGGAGATCCTTAGAAGAAACCAATTATATGCCAAGTTCAGCAAGTGTGAATTCTAGATGAACACTGTCAAGTTCCTTGGCCATGTAGTATCAGCAAAAAGAACCTTTGTAGATCGGAAGAAGGTGGAAGCTGTCATGGACTAGAAACAACCAAAGACAATTACAAAGATCCAGAGATTCTTAGGCCTAGCTGGATACTACAAAAGATTCATCCAAGACTTCTCCAGGTTAGCAAAACCCATAACCAAGTTGAGTAGAAAAGGAGTTAAGTTCACATGAAACGAGAAATGCGAACAAGCATTCCAAGAACTAAAAAGAGACTAACTTCGGCCCCCACTTAGCCACTTTTACCAATGGTTTTACATATGTCCTGTACATAGATGCTTTATTGAATGGATCAAAAGTGGTCTTGATGCAAAATGGAAAGGTTGTTACATATGCTTCACAACAACCGAAGATCCAGGAGTTGAACTACCCAACTCATGGCTTAGAGTTAACAGCCAATGTGTTCACCCTAAAGATCTGGAGACACTATCTTTATGATAAGCGGTTCGATCTATTTTCAAATCATAAGAGTTTAAAGTACATCTACACCCAAAAAGAGTTGAACATCAGGCAATGAAGGTGGATGGAGTTCTTTAAGGACTATGATTTCTAACTACATTACCACCTGGGGAAGGCCAATGTGGTGGCCAATGCCTTGAGTAGGAACTTCAACAAATAAGAGGAGGAAAATGGTTAGATGTACTAGTTGATCGAAGACTTTGGGCTTGGTATGACCTTAAATGACAGATGAGACTATCTCTATAACATGTTTTGTCAACTGGATCTTCTGCATCAGATTAGAGACGAACAAAGGCAAGACCAGTGGCTCACAAGCTTCATAAAAGGAGTTGAATAGGGTAAGCATTCTGATTTTAGGCCAAATACCAAGAATACCCTAAGACTTGGGAATAGAATTTGTGTGCCTCATAATGGACCAAGTGAGCAGGCTATATTGGATGAGGCCCATCAGACCAAGTACAAGATGCATCCATGCGATGATAAGATGTATCAAAACCTTAGAAAAACCTACTAGTGGCCAGGAATGAAGAAAGATGTGGCTAAGTATGTTCCCAAGTGTTTAATATGTTAGTAGGTGAAGGCTGAACACCGAAAGCCCTCTGGAATGTTACAACCACTCCCTATCCCTGAATGAAAGTGGGATAATATTATTGTGGACTTTGTCAGTGGGTTCCAAGGGAACTAGAAAGGAGAAGATACTGTATGGGTAATTGTGGATCATCTCACTAAAGTGGCTCATTTCCTACCAAGTAGATCTACAGATCAAGTTAGTAAGTTGGGAGAACTTTATGTAAAAGTGATGGTAAGGCTTCATGGTGTGCCCAGATGATAGTATCTAATTGAGATTCTCGAATCACTTCACAGTTCTAGTAGAGTCTGCAAAAGGAGTTCAGAACCAAACTCACCATGAGTATTGCTTTTCACCTTCAAACTGATGGCTAGTCTGAGAGAATCGTTCAGATACTAGAAGATATGTTGAGGTCCTTTCTTCTTGATTTTAAAGAAAATTGTAGTAAATACCTACACTTGGTAGAATTTGCCTATAACAACAGTTATCAGGCAAGTATAAAGATAACTCTATATAAAGTTCTTTATGGGAGGCCTTGCAGATCATCAACCTGTTGGGTTGAACTTGAAGATCATGTACTTACTAGACCAAATTTGGTGTAAGAGATAAATAACCAAGGCAAACCGATACGAAAAAGGTTGACTACGGCTCAAAGTCGTCAAAAGAGTTATACAGACAAAAGAAAGAGACCCCTAAAATTCCAAGTAGGCGACAAAGTGTTCTTGAGGATAAGTCCTCAAAAAGGGGTTAAAAAGTTCAGATACAAAGGGAAGTTATCGCCCAGGTCAGTCAATTTGAGATACGTAGAAGAATCAGAGAATGTGCGTATGAGTTAGACACACCGAACTGAATGACCTCAGCAGACAACATGTTCCATATGTCGATGTTGAAGAAGTATGAACATGATCTCTCTCATGTAATCCATTGGGAGGAGATGAACATCCAAGATGATGCCACTTATGAAGAAGCAACAATTAAGATCCTCGATTGCAAAACACATAACTTGAGAACGAAAGATCTTTCGTTGGTCAAAGTTCTCTAGAAACATAATAGAGTTGAGGAAGCCACCTGAAAGTTGAAAAGTGAACTGATAGCTATGTATCTACACTTATTTACTAGAAATACTTGAGGAAAAGATACCCTAGTAAGTGTGTACAATTTTGAGGACGAAATTATTTTTAAGGAGGGTAGGTTGTAATACCCTAAAAAATTGTATGAAATAAAATGATATGTACAACATTATTGAGGATTAAATGAAATAAATTCAGCTGATGTTCATTTAGTTGGTTAATTGACAGTTCATTTACTCAAAACATTTTAGTGAAATGGGATTTAAGAAAAAAAAAGAAATGAAAACAGAAGAAATGAAAATGAGGAGGAAATTAGAAACATATTGCTCACATGTGTACACAATCATAAGATGTGAGAAAATTAGAAACATTTACACATATGTAGTAGGGCATCCAAAAGAAGATGAAATGAGGAAATATGGGAAAATAGAAAGTTTTCAATATTAGAAAGTTACCCATGAGCACACCAAGGAATCAATAATAGAGGTCCCCATAAGAATCTGATGCTATCTTGACCTGCAAAGAGAAATAGAAAAAATACATTAATGACATCCCAAATAGAAGAAGAAATCAATAAGCATATCACATAGAAATATATAGTTTATGAAATAGGAAAGTTTCCCCATGCTGATTTATAGAAGTTTCTAGAACAGATATCATGACAACATACCCAAAATTGTTTACATATGATGCCAAAAAGAGATTTAATCCAAAATAGAAAGTTGCCAAATCTTGTTGATTTGGTGTGCACAAGAAAAGGAATCCAAGACTCACAAGACGAGATTTAATTACTAAAACGTATTGAAAAGTTGCTTTGCTCACAAAATCATGCTCATACATGATGCACCACCCAAATTAGAAGCTGTCAAATCTTGTTGATGTAACACCCCAACCCCCGTATCATTAAGCATTGGACGCATCCACCATTTTTTTTTTGACAGTGGACTAAACCAAACGGCGGGCCGGGCCGGTGTTACATTACAAGCGACGCATACTTGACTTTCTATTTCAGTCATTTCATGCCTTGATCGTATTTAACCGTACATAACTTAAAATTAAAAATTTAATAAGGCAATAGTATAAGAAATAACTGAAATTCATAACTCAATTAATTAAATAAAATTGAGTACATAATTTAAAAAAAATATTACAGCGGAAGTCTTAAAACTTGGGCAACATGCCCTTACATAAAAATTAGAAACTTTTTAAAGAACCTAACTAATATTCATGATCTTCATGTAAT
>JAJIYU010001410.1:0-36461 GCA_030144865.1 Tinospora cordifolia | reverse complement strand
GCTCAAACCGTAAAACAGAAATTTTGATTCACATCCAACTACCCAATCCACGTTCCACTGCTCAAATACATTCAATGCACAACTACAACATCATTAGACTTTTTTTTTTTTTTCGTTTTCTCGTTCAATCACAGCCTGCCTTGTTTAACACCAAAATTCCAATAAAAATTTTCCAGCAACAACAACCCAAATTCTCTTTCGTTCATGATGTCCATCATCATCCTCATCAGACCTTTAGCAAAACCAGTCATGGCTGCCACTTCTTTGTTTCTCGAATCATCTTCTTCAATGTCTTCAAGATCCATAAATTTGAATCACCACTACCAATTTTAGAAATCCAGATTTTTCTTATTTTTGCCCCACAAACCAGGTTTAGAATCAATTCAAAATCACAGTCAATCATCAACAACGGTTAACATTCACACAAACTAAAAAACTAAAATTCGTTCTTTGTTCATCCAAATCCAAACCCTCAAACCAGATTTTTTTTTTTTTTTTCCTAAATCACCCCCTGCTACCAGCAATGAAGAACCAACGTCAACCCAGAAACTTTCTCCATTTTGGTCATCATATTCATCACGGCACTAACCTGAAATTTCATCTCAAAAATTTAGATCTTCAGATTTCTTAATTATTCATGACTTCAACCTCTTTTTCTCTTCTTTAATTCACGGTAACTCAACCCAGAAATTTTAAGCATCATTACTTCAAACCAGAAATTTATATCAGAACTTTTAGAGCATTGTTTCTTCCATCTTTAACAATCGAAAGACCAGAAAAAATGGAGCAAAGTTTCAGCTGCCCATTGTCTTCTATTCCTGCCACTAGCACGATTCAGAATCAACCAAACCCAAAATTTTGTTCTTCCCCTGTTCTACGTAGAAACGGCAGTAGGTCTTCGTTGCGCACCAAATCTAGAACGCAGCAGCAACCCCCAACTTCAACTCTCTTCTTCTTAGCGCACCAGAACCCCAACAGCCATGCCGCATTTTTTTTCTCTTCTTCACATGGCTAGCAACAATAACCAGAAGGCTCTGTTTTTTCGTTTTTCATTTCATCATCACACTCCAACCGCAGCCCCCTCTGTTTTTCTTCCTCTGTTCGAGCAACAACACCCCAACACAGCGGCTGCCAATTTCATCTTCTTCCCTGAGCGGTATGCAGCTGCGTCTTCTTTACTCGCGGACTGCACCAACTGCTCGTCGTTCGTGATTCAAACCAGCAATCCAGATGTGAACTTTTTCTTCTTTCGTTCTTCGTTCAGTTATAACAGCAACAGCAGCAATCAAGTTTCTCCTCTTCTTCTTTATTTGATTTTCGGGAGTTTTCTGTGCGTTTCTGGTTGTGAAAACAAAATAAGAAAAGCAATGGCTCTTTCTGTGTGTTCTGGACGTGAAACGAAGTCACAAAACGGAAGAAAAAAAAAACAACACCAGGGTTCCACCGCCCACACCAATTTGCCCAGAAAATTCCTTTTCTTTTTTTTTCTTTTTTTTTTTTTTTTTTTTTTGCCGAACAACCAGATTTTTCTGGTTGTTGTTCTTGTTCGACCAGATCAAGAAATTTGGTTTAGTTTTTTTGGTTTTCTTAGTTTATTAATCATTTTATTTGTTTGAAACTTCAGTATGGCCAATATTTATTTAAAACTTTAGGATATAGTTAATTATTAACCATCTCCAAAATTTGATTTAATTTATTTATAATTTTAATTAGTTAATCACTTTATTTGTTTAAATTTTATTATAAGCATCACCATGTAATAATAATACTAATACTTAATCATTTAAACACTTTAACTCTTCTATCATTTGTATAAATATTATTTTATTTTATTTTATTTATTTTATTTTATTTTTGTAACACTATTACTTATTTTATTTTGTCTTATTCTTTGTATTTTATAATCTCATATTTTTACAAAATAATGTCTGATTTCACATTAATTCATGATGTTACGAACTCGCAAAATTCTGGGGTGTTACATACATGATTCAAGGTAGGGGTGTAAGCAGCTCAAATGACACGATGTGGCTCAATTAAACTTGAATAGGTTGTGTTGGGTTTACTTATAAATTAGTCTAAAACTCTCAACTAGGGTGACTCTGGGTTACGGATTTGGCCCAATATTGGTGTCTCCACTCAACTTGTCTACTGAGTTTTTTATTTTTATTTTTAGAAGAAATTACAGAAAATGTCAGGGTTTTTTTAACTTAATAACATAATTATATGCATATTTTTTTTCTTAATTACGCATATGTCATATATTGCTAATTATTATAAAAAATATCGAAAAATATATATAAGTTCCTAAAATCACGTTTTCATTTCAGTTTTTCTCGCTCATTTCCATTTAAAGTCCTTAATCATTACAGTTACAAAAATTGTATCACACACACGGTCATTTCATAATAGACATCACGTTATATCCTAACTGATTACAAAGGTTATATACATTGTAAACACATTGTATATTATTAGAAGTTCTCTTCTCACGTTATATCCTAACTGATATACAAAGGTTATACACATTGTAAACACATTGTATACCATTAAAAGCTCTCTTCTTTATCGAATAGACACGAATTGGACACTTTCAGTGTTTACTTCACCATCGTTCTTGTTGCTGCTCGCGATCCAGCCCTCTTTGGACCTCACCATGATAGAGTCGCTGCATTTTCTTCTTCTTTGTCATGCTATTGTTCATGCTGCACTTCCACCGTTTTCGTTGTGATTCTTTATTCCTTTCTGGTTGTTTTAACACTAAGATTTTTTTGGACATTTTATTTCGTAATCTAGGTTTTAAACCTATCTCACTAGTTTGAGTAATCGGTTCGTAATCAGTTCTTTCTTTCTTTTCACGTCCTTTTTGTTGTTCTTTCTTCCTCGGTCGTTGCTCTATTTGATTGTTCTTCACCTCCTATGTTGGTACAATCATTGTGAAAATCAATTCCCTTCTTTTATGTGCTTGTTATTCATATTCACTTGTAGTTCCTTGTCGCTACTACTGCAAGTCGCAAAAAAATTGCAAGAAATCGCTACGATTTGCTACTTGCTATTGCGTCGGCACGTTTTTTGGGTTACAATGGTGGTGGTTGCTCTGATTGGTGATACCAGAGAAGTTGTCAACGATAGTGGTGTTCTTCTTCTTCTAGTTTCATTGTCAGATCTAAAGAAGAAAGGGAAGAACCATTCGTGTATAACCCAATGTTATACCATCGTTATAGGTTCAGTATACCTAGATACAAAGACTTTGGCCAGATATTCTAAGTATACCCGATATTGTATACAATCTTTAAAAGTATTTAAAAATTGAGATACCAAATGTTATTGTATCGTTATACCATCACTATAATGGCCAAATTGGTATACCAGACGTTATAGTGGCCACTATACCCATTCTGTATACAACGTCTGGTATACAATATCTGGTATACAATATCGTTATACTAATTTTTTTAAAGCTTGTATATATTATATCCATTTTTATATTATTGTGTATCACTTTTAGAGTTTGTATACCATTATATTTCATTTTTATCCTAACAAATCAATTTCTAAATATTGTTATCCTTTTGTATACACATATTATACTAATATTATTCAAACATAATACCAACATATCATCTCTAAATAGATATCATGTTATATACACACACGTTATACCAAAGTTAAACACACTGTATACCGGTGTTCGTGAGATATTGCAATATATCACATTTTGTATGCAGAAGTTATACATGTTGTATACTATATTTTTGAGATCTTGCAACATATGGATTCTATACACACTGTGTATATAGAAGTTATACACGTTGTATACCATTATTTTTAATCTTATAATATATGTGCCATTTTTAAAAAAATTCATTTTTCAACTGTGCGCCACAAATCTAGGAAGATTTGAAAGTTTGCCAACGTTATACGTTTCATTTTGTTAGATGTTTTTTTTTTTAAATTTTGGGACCAAATGTGCGCAACAAATCTGGGAAAATATCAAAGTTATATGAAAGTTGTATGTAGATTATACCAAAAGTTATATCATTTTTGCTAGATTTTTTTTTAATTTCTTTTGTATTCAAATTATGCTAAAGTTATATTAATTTTTATTAGAGTTTTTTAATTTCTTTTGTATTCAAATTATACTAAAGTTATTATATTTTTATTAGATTTTTATTTATTTCTTTTGTATTTAGATTATACCAAATTTATACCAACTATTGGTATATAAAATATTTTAATGAAAAAATTTTGATTCAACTATAATAATTGAGGACTGAATATCAAAAGTAATTTTTTTAGTAGTGTATACTAATATTATTCTAACTATATATTAGATGTTAGAACAGTTTATACACTGATACTCATTGGTATACATATGTTATACTAATGTTATTGAAAAATAATACCATCATATCAATTTCTAAAGATATATCACATGGTATACACACATTATTCATTTATTATACTAATATAATATCAAAAACTGCAATTTTAAGCTCTAAATCCTTATATATATATATATATGTTATACCATAGTTATTTGAAAATAAACCCACACTTGAGTTTCTAAGTAGTGATATGATGTTGTATATCAAGATTCTTCTTATATTATACAAATGTAATACCAAAAACTGTAGTTTTAAGCCCTATATTCTTTGTATACACATGTTATACCATTGTTATTCAAAAACAATATCCACGGTTCAGTTTCTAAGCAATGATATGATGTTATGTACTAACATTATTCTTATGTTATATAAATATTATACCGAAAACTGTAGTTTTGACATCTTATTTACTTTTTTTAAAAAGCAAACATCAGTTCTGACAACTGATTTTTATTAATTGCGCCACTTTTTTTTAAGCCAAGATTTTCGTTTTTTTTTTTAATTCGTGTTTAAACTATTTTTAAGATTTTTGTTTTTAAAAAAATTCGTGTTTAAATCATTTTTCGGTATTTTTGTTATTAATTTTATTATTTTTGTATATAAACAAAAATATCAATATTTTTACAAATATTTTTATTTTTGTATAAAAGTGTGCTTTTTCCTTATTTTTAAGCTTTAACCTCAAACCACAAACAGCAGACCCGGGGGTCAGATCAGTTTGACCCTTCAATTTCTTGAAGATGGGGGAAATTGATTGAAAATTGATGCTACTTGATAGTGGTGAGATCGAGTGGGGTTGGGCATTCAAACCCCACCTGATGGCAAATTTCAAACAAAGTATGCTTTCTTGAAACTTTTCTTATAAAAAAGCTTATTTGTATAAATGACAAGTTACTTTACAGAAATATGGGGAATTAGAAATAAAATAACCAAGAATAACACAAGAAATACCAGAATATGGTGAAACAAATAAATTAGCTTGCATTCATTTCTTTCACAAATTAGCTTGCATTCATTTCATAGAAATGAATGCAAAATTTTGAATGATGTAAATAGTGAAAACTTCAAGTTAGGAATAAGGGAAAAAAAATTCAATTTTTGAATTAAACTTAGGTGGTAATTTGTTTTAGTGTGTCATAAATGAATATTATTTATATATTATAAATTTAAACTTGATTTACTTATTAATCGTGCAAGATATAAACAAATTAAATCTGACCCATTTATTAATCGTGTAATATTCGTAGACCTATATATAACATATTTAACTTTTTATAATTAATTTTAAAAATTCTTTTTATAAAAATATTAATAAAAATATAAGATGTTAATAATTTATTAAAAATAAAATAAATTAAAAATATTTTTTAAAATAATAAAAATCATGTCATCAATATATAAGTACAATAATTTTAAATTAAACTGTTTATAGTATGTCTTTTAACTTGTTTATAATTGTGTTGAACATATTATTTTAGACTTTAACAAGTTAATATGATTAGTACCTCAAATTTAATTGTATTTAATCTATTTTACTCAAGCCTATATATGCTAAACCCAAATCAATTAAATGCATATCATGTCGTATCATAAATTGTCATTTCTAATTAAACTTTTATTAAATTAAGAGAGAATAAAATAAATGCGAAGAATTTTCTCAACAACATAAAATGGTCTTAAATCATATATTTATGATAGAATTCTTAATAGGTTGTCGTGGGAATAAATACAACTTTTAATATATAACTACTTATATCCGAAACGGGCATATTAAGCGAAGTATTGATCATTCACTTTCCATTAACTTCTTGTTAATTGCCCTTTGATTGGCGAATGCTAACATAGGAGTTTCACCCCAATCAAACCCAAGGTCTTTTATCTCCAAGTATCTTGAAAGTGGTTTGGTGAATGGATCAATAAAATTCTTATTAGACCTCACAAATGTGAGTGAAATAATTCCATACTTCATTAGCCTCCTCACCATCATGTTGAAGACTAATATGTCTTGCCTTACAATTTCATATCTAAATACAGATTCATGTAACACCTACTCTTCCTTCGTGCTACCTAATCTACAGATCTTATTAATTAATTAATCAAGATTTAGTTTGATTGGTAATTTGAAAATCAATTCAAAACTTAGTGTTTATTTTTAAAACTTCTTTTGGCTCATTGGTCAAGCAAGAAAACACTCTTTCTTATGTCTATTAGAAGGGGAAAGGAGTGCTAACATTCTATTTCTTTCTTTTACTTCCTTTCTTTGTTAAAACATTATCATTTTTGAAACCATATTTGTCAAGTTTCAAAACTCTTTCCAATGGAAAGACATTTTCCAAATAATTGTTATAATACACATGATAAAAATAAATTTGTTGAGGCACAGTTTGAACACTTAGTTCATGAGGTCCATGAAGGCTGAAAGAGCATTTATTAATCAGAATGATATCACAATAAACTTAAAGTGTCTATAACAAGTGTGAAAAGTTGTCTTTTAAGATGTCGATCTGCTTGATCTAGAGTTGATGATAACTAGATCTTAGATTAATCTTAGAGAAGTATGTGACTCCAATTAAATGGTTGAACAAGTCATCTATCATGGGCAATGAGTACTTATTCTTCATTGTGGCTTGATTTAGCTTGCTATAGTCTATGCAAAGTTGCATGGACCCATTTTTCTTCTTAATTAAGAACACTAGTGCTGCCAAGGTGACTTGCTTGGCCTAATGAATCCCTTCTCCTTCAACTCCTCTAGTTGCATCTTCAACTCAATCAACTTAGCTAATGCCATTTTGTAAGATGGAATGACAATATGAATCATCCCATGTAGCAACTTTATCTTAAACTTGACTTCCCGTTGGGGTGTGTCATACCCCAAAATTTAATAACGCGCACACGTCATTTCAAAAACTTACTATACAAATAAATTAATAAAAAAAATAGGGAGAAATATTCTATACCATGAGCATGTAAACAAGTAGGTAATGACGACTATAAACGTGTAAATAATAATAATAATAATACATAAATAAATTTTTTTTTCGTATCCATGATCTAAATTGAGCATATAAAAAAAGGGATAGAGAGACCTGAATCCACTAGAAGATGTGCGAAGTTTCACATGCACGATTTTGGCAAAAATAAAACAAAAGGAAAAAATATATAAAATAAATAAAATATAAAAAAAGTAAATAATTATATATATATATATTTCACCCCAAAATAATGTAAACTACGCATAAGAAAACTAGTAATGAATACGATGAAAAAAAGGGGGCTCGCGTGGTTATGGAGGCACGAAACATGCGAAAAAAATATAAATAATAATTAATAGTTATCAATAATGATAAAAGAACAGAGAAACTTATATATTTATATATGTGTGTGTGTGCGAGTGTGTGTATGTGTGTGTGCAATACATTACAAAAAATAACAAGAGTTGAAAAAAAAGGAGAAAGAACAAAAAAATTGTTATTGCGTTTCACGTTTGGAAGAAGAAGAATGAAATAGGAAAGAAGAAGAACGAAGAAGAAGAAGAAAGGGAAAGAAGAAGATGCGCTGAAGACGAACGAAGAAGCAGAAACGTAGATGAAGAAGAAACGAAGAAATAAAAGAAAAGAAGAAGAAGAAGAAAGAAGAGGAGGGGAACGAACTAAACAGAGAAAAAAAAAAGGGGTTTGCGTTTTCATGGAAGGCACGAAATGACAAAAAGCCCCAAATCGCGATTTGTACACAGTTGCTCAGATTTGAACTCTTCAATACCCTAAGCAATGTTTTATCCCATCTATTCTTGCACCATTTGAGTTATAAAGGGATTCAAGCATCTTCAAACTCTTCTATGTTGGTTCTCAGCTTAGATCCATGAAGGACGATGCCCTATATCTTAATTTCTTGCACAGCCTCCCATTCTAGTTCTTCTGATTTTCATTGGGGTTTAAGAGGGGTTTGAACACACACATAACCAGATCCGTGGAGACCAACATTAATAAGCAAGAAGGTTCGTGTGAATGGGATCCATGGAGGGTTGCAACGTCCGAAACCGTGGCTGATCAGGTGAGCTCTGTTTTTGCCATTGAATGTGTAGTTTGGCATCTTGTTTTGTGTTCTAAAGGAGTAAGGATACGATCTCAACGAAAGAGGTCAAAAGAGAGTCAAACCCTTACAATAAATTCACGAGCTCATATCTACGAAGAACAACACCAAACCGAGGTATAGCCTTCAATTTCCAATACCCTTGCATTTTGATGTTCATAGTTTAGTGATTTAACTTGCTATCCATTGGGGAAAACGAGATTTTATCATTTGAACATTTGCATTCGAAGACCTTGCGTTTAATCCATCACGTTCGAGACCTTTGTATGTAAAATCTCGTAATTTTTTACCATAACTTTTAAGATCTCGTATTTTTGGAACCACGTATTTCAAAATTTTGCAATTGAATGCTAGCATTGTGACCTCGCATTTTCAAAACCCCTGCATGTATTTTATTTTATTTTATTTTGGATTGGGTTTGATGTGCAAAGCATTGAAGGAAAAGATGAATAGTTGCGTGCTCATGCGAGGGGGTTCCATTTCAAAAAATATATATCTCACGAATACTTTAAGATATCCATGCCTCGAGATTTATTTTTAAATTTTGATTTAAATATGTAGTAAGAGCTTTGGACTAAGATAAATTGATTATTTTAATTTTTTTAGATTAAAAATTAAAGGCTAGTAAGGTGTGGCATGGAGGTCCAAGGGGACTGAGAGAAAAAGGTGGGTGTGATTACCTAACTTACTAATATTAATTAGATTTTTAAATACCAAACATGATGTTTGTTTAAATAGAGGAGTACCTAGAAGTATGTTAGGATTGCTTGGAATAAATACAATGATTGGACTACTTAAATTGAATGCTGAAATCTCATGATGAATATTTAGTTACTTGTTATGGTCACATGCTTAGGTAATAAGGAATAATTTATTTGCTTTAATTACATGGATGCCTAGCATATTTGATTTACATTACCATGAAGTGTTGCTCGTGATGAAGGATGACGTATATGATTTTGGAATGTGATAAGAAACTAAAGAAGAATAATTAAGATTTAAAACTCCATGTACAGGGGCGATGACTAGCCTTTGGGTGTCATCGTGAGTGTCCCCAATCTAAATTGTCTGTGGGGCTAAGTGTCACTTAGGACCTCACGCCCTCATTACGATCCTGATAGGTAATTGGCTTGCGGGCGTTACATCTGGATGTTGTCCTGGACTACCAGGGGACACTAAGGGAAATCCCTTTTGGTCTTTGTTTGCGACGGAATGACCAATGAAGTGTTTGAAATGCCCTAATGTGTGAAAGTGTTTGCATGTTTTGTATTTTTGGTCTGAATAATGCTAGTGATATTTTGTATGATCCACCCTACTTTTCTTTTTTAAGTGATATGTGACATTGCACGAGTCGACCAATACTAAGGAAGACTTGATTATTTTGTTGAAACCTCACTGGGGAGGTAGCTAAATGTTTTTGTGTATCCTATCTTCTCTATATTTAATCTAAACAGGGTATGTGCCCCCTCTTCTTTTCTTGGACCGATCAATTTACATATAATTTAATTTTTTTGATTTATTTCTATAAACTTTAACAATTTTGGACTTAGGCTTTTAAGCCACATGTTTTTCTTTGAAATTTTAGTAATTAATTTCATTTACTTATAGACCTTCATCTCCAAAGATATCATGTGTATTTAAATTGATTTCATTATTTTTTGAAAGAAATGGTTTGATGAGAGAAATAGCTTTTCATAGCTCTCTAGTCCTCGGTGGACGATAGTTTCGCGACTTCTCCTACTGGATGGGCTCGCCTCTCCACGCGTAGCCCGAGAGACAAAAGAACTGGGGATGGAGGTGTTACAGGGTGTTAACCATGATAATTTGTATGGGAGACATTTGAGAAGTCGTTAACTACAAGGAGGTTCATAATAAGTATAAAGGCATGGAGAAGTTCTCTTACAATAATGATTTGGAATCATTTTTCTCTTACATACATCCTAGTATTACGGATAATGCACTCCTTGACTTATATAGATCTCCCTAAAACTTCATCCATTTCTTGGATGGTAGCCTCAATATAACTTTGTGCCTAAAGCAAACTAATTAGACCTGATGAAACATTAACCAATCCATGCCCACAATCACATCTAATCTATAAAAGGCATAACACATACCTCGACCATTAAAACTTTCTCATTCACCTTTAAGTCACATACAGAAGAGTCTACAGACATTATGGTGGCACTAATAAGTGTGGAAATGTGTGTTGCTATCTTTAAGGGTATAATCGCTACCTATAGTTACCTCATTAGGTCTTTTGTTATGAATGATTCAGTGGCACTTGAATCAAACATGACTTTAGCTGTAATATTAAACAATAAAAATGTACCTTCTCACAGTGGTGCTTACTTGATGTTCTCCTCGGCTATGGCATAAACACAAGTCTAAGCATGATCCCTAGTCTATTTCTATGCTTGTGGTTGAGATAAGCGTTGTTGTTGTGGCAAGCACTGGTGGTGGCACTAAGAACACAACCCTAACTTCTTCATCTACCCTAGTCTCTTTGTCATCATTTGATCTTGTGGGGCAACTTGCCGAGCCCCTAGCCCCTATTGTGATCACCTTTGTACTTGTGCTTGTTGCTAGTGTTCGTGTAATACCCCTTAAATTCATACAAAATTTGATAACTAAATTTGATAAATATATTTCGAGTGCAATAAATGTTGAAAAATCCATGAAATCATGATATCTAAGTCCTATAATCGATGAACAAAAGGACTGGCAAGTCAAAACGAAACATAGGATGTTGCACAAAACGAAAGAATGCAACAACCACTGACTATTGCCGTAGTGAAACAATGCCCATAGACTACCACGATAGTGCTAGCAAAGTGCAGAACAACCCAAAAAGATGGATGGGTTATGGTTCCTGCAGTTAGGGGTGTATACAGGTAAGGTTCCAACACCAAAAGCCACTTGAACTAACTTGACTTCATGTATGAAGGGGGATCCAATATAACACCCCAATTTTCTACCGGACCTCCATTCATGTGCTGTCTCACGTGTTGATCGTCACCCATTGGAAGTCGAGATGCTACTTGAAAATTTTCTTTCTGTCCAAATCTTTTTCTTTCAATTTCAAGTTTCAGTCAAGTGCAATTAAGTAAATATCTAAAAATACATGTTAAACAAAACCAATGATCCAAATGATTTCTCAATATGTTCACTAGATTTTCACAGTTAAATAAAACAAATCTAAATCAAAAGTCATAAATTATAAGTCACAATTCATGCAACGGAAATTCAAATTTAAAATGAGTACCTGTAAAACAATGAAATTAAATTCAAAAGAAATTTATACATGTAATTTTGTTATAATTAAATGGCTAAAATACAACTTCTAAAGTCACCTATCCCAAACAACCTCCCCATTGAGGTGTTTAATCAAAGTGCGAGTTTTTTGACGTAGGTTACAGTACTCTACGTCCACGTGGACCTGAAAAATAAAATGGGAGTGAGCTCGAAAACCCAATGGATCGTTCCTACCTATCACATGCATTATACAAACTCAATCCAAAACATTACAAACACTTTCAAACATTAGGCATTCAAACATTCATTTGTTTTAGTCGGAGTCTAAAGCCGGAAGAGGGTTATGCCTCTTGGTATTCCCTGTAATCTAATCTAATCGTGATCATATAAGCCTCAGGTACTGGTATCATCTAAAATCAGTCATATCTCAGTATCACAGCCTAAGAGAGAGTACTTATCATGAATCGTACCATCTCCCAAAGACTTCGAGCTGTCATAGGCAACTCCGGGTAGGAATACCTACGATCCGCCTTGCAGCTCGACAATCGCAGTGGTACGTAGATTCTTAATAAACCATCGTCTTATTTTTGTTTTACAAACAATCTCAGTCATAGCTAGCATCATACTATATACTAGAAAATATAATTCAAACTATGCTTGCAAGCTAACATGATAAGGTGCATTAATAAACAATAGGATCTAGATACATATTTTCCTAGTCATGCATGCCATAATTGAGTAAATCTACACGCAAGATCATGTTGTGAACTAATTATGCATGGATTAAATAATTCATCATATATCACACATGATTCACATAGACTAAACAATTTCAAATAATTTCCTACTAAAATTCTAATAACCTAGAACTATTCAAACAAATGCTGTGAATTTTAAATCTATATAATACATATGAGCAATGAAGTCACGCCTACCTGATTTTGCCGATCTTTAGGGCTCCTTGCCTTCCTTCGAGTAATCCCAAAGTATAAAATGTACAAACCTGAAATTTACCACTTAATAATTTATTCTCAATTTAAATGATTTCTAATTTAATTAGGAATTCTAAATATCAATTTCTACTAATTTAGGATTATTCTTAATTTTTAAAATTTTGTATATTTTAATTAATATAATTTCTCAGTCCGTTGAATCTCCTTAATTTAGATTTAAACTTTAATAATTTACTAGCAAGTTTCCTCATAAAATTAGATTTTTAATAACTAAATCTTCGCAATTTAAATAATTTATTTAATTACGAACAAAATAAGACTTTTAAATGTTACGCATTTAGTTTCAAGGCCTAATTTTTTTCCTTTTCTTATAAAAGATTTTAAACTCCTAAAAGTTTATTTATTATTTATTTTACTTTATGTTTTTAACTAATTTGAATTAGTAATATTTAAATTTCAAAAATTAAATGGAACTATTAATGCATTGGAAACTATATTTTTATTATATATATATATATTAATACTCGAAACTCCGAATTCCCTAAGATTTTAATATTTATATTATAAGCATCAAATTCAATATATATTTATATTTTGTTGAATAAAGTTTTTGTTTTCTAAGTTTTACTATTAAGGTTGAAATTTTCATTCTATACATATAAGATCAAAGAAAAATAAATTATTCAGTTATTGAGAAATTAAAAATTAAAAATTAAAATATTATACCTTTCAAATCGTTCTTTGTCCCGCGAGCAACGCCAACAACAAACTCATATCCAGCTCGTTCTTCACGCTCAAATCGCCCAAGAACTTTTCTGTTCGCAATCCATAACAACTGTAGCCATTATTTTAGCTCGTTCACGCCCGGACATTGCTGGTTCGTTCTTCTTTGTGCAACAAAACACCAACAGATGCTGCTGCAACTTCTTCCCCTATTCTTCCTTCCTCTTCTTCACGCACGGGTAGATGAAGTAGTAGCAGCAACGCATCACAGCCAGCAACTATAAAACCAGAAATTTCGGGTTTCCATCTTCTTCACGGTCAATAAAATGCATTAGCAACAATCAAGCACACTAGCATCAACCAAATGCACCAACCACAACCAAATGCACTAACAGAGATGCAGAACCTCAAATCCAAAAATCTGCATTTTTCCACTTCTGTCTTCTTCGTTCTTCCCCTTCTTTACGGTCCAAATCCAATCAAGAACTCCCAAATATGAGAATTTAATCACGTTCATGAACCCATTGCACATACTCTTCCTTTTCCCTTCTTGTTCATCAAACAGATACTATGGTCAGCATAAAGGAAAACTAGTTCGTGATGGCATCTTCTTCCTTTGTTTCAACACTCTCAAAAATCAGAAATTGAACTAGAAAGTGAAACGAAAATCCAGCTATTGTTTCTTCTTTCCATTGTTCAATGATCCGGCCATCACTCATCCGCCATAAGTTCCAACCAAAATCCTAAGATTTACACCCCTGTTCTTCCTCTGTTCGTGCAACCACACCCCACAGCAGCAGCAGCACCGTTGCTGACTTCCTTTTCTCCTCTGTCTGGTAGTGGCAACGACAGTAACGATAGCTGCATCTTCTCTTCTTCATCTTGCAGCAGCCGTAGTTCTTCTTCCTTGTTCTTACTAGCCGTCCAAAAACAGAGCACACAACACACATTGTTGCTGGTTCTTCTTCTTCATGGCCAAATTTCAGCGGCTATTCGCCCCTATTTTCTGCTCATCATCCTTGCATGGCGTCTTGCTTCATTCGGCAGCAGCAGCAGCAGCAGTGGTAATGGCACCACAGCTACAGCTTCCCTCATTCATTTTGCTGCAATTCCTCCATTCTTCACTGCCTCGCTCTCCTTCTTCAACATAGCAGCAGCCGCAGTAACAAAAACAGAGCACCGTTGCTCGTCTTTTCTATTTCCATCCCCCAGCAGTAGCAGCAACTGCCATGTTTTCATCTCCCGTGTGTATGGCAACCACCACAACATCTGCATCCCTTCCCTGTCTGATTCCTTCTTCTCCTGTTCGTTCCAACCACAAACCATTCAATACAAGTTTTGGTTTTTCTTGTTATTTCTGATTGCAGCTCCCTCTTGTTCGTGAAGCATCTCAAAAATTCCAGAGCAAGTCATTGCAAAATTCTTTTTTTTTTTTTATAATCTAAACCCCCACCCCCACCCCACACACACACACACACGCGCGCACACGCACGCACACACATTTTTAAGATTTATTTATTTTTTCATTTATCTTATTTTAATTTTTTTGTAATTATTTTATTTCATTGGTCTTTCATCGACGCGTTCACAAGTGTTGTAGTATTTTTATTTATTTTGCAAACTATAATTCTAAGCATATATTTAATAAATGTTATAAAATAAAAAAAAATTACTAGAAGATCAATAAAATAAGAAGAGAACTAGAGAGAATAAAAGTAGGGGAGAAAACTTTTCATTCTCTTAAAGATAGGTTCAAGTTCAATCTTGGTACACCATTTACAATGTAGACACCCCTTTATATAGGCTCTCGGTCATTATGGAGTGATAAATATAATTTACAACACATAAATATAATGATGGTTACAAAGATATAAATGTTCATAGGTTATATGATATAATATTAAATGGCTATTACAATTTAGAGGTTAGAGAATATTAAATGTTGAGTGGTTACAAAGGCATTCAAAATAATTATTTATAATAATAAACACTATTTTTATTTTACTTTAATATTATTATTATTATATCTATATATATTTTTTCCCGCGTCATTTGTGCCATCGCATTTTTATTTTTGAATCACTCTTGTCGTCACGTTCGCGTCTTCGCATTCACTCGAGTATGCTATAAAATAATTTATTTTTCTAAAGCACAATCTATATCTATTTTTAAATGAAACATGATTCTACTTCAATCATTATTATTATATATTTTTATTTTTTATTTTAAATTCTCATTTTTATTTTCATTCATTTTTTTGAAATAATATTTTATTCAATATTCGCTCGCGACGTACTATGTTCAAAAAATTCTGGGATATGACTTCCAACCCGACCGACCTGAGGTCGGGTCAGTTGGTGTAACATCCCAAAATCTCATAAACGTGTACACTTTGCAAATAAAAAGTAAAATAATGATAATAATAAATAAAATAAATAATAATAAATAAAATAAATAATAATGATTGAAAATAAATAAGAATTTTACAATACGAAAAAATAGTAAAACTAAATAAAACTAAATAAATAAATATATATATATATATATATATATATATATTTTAGAATTAATAATTTTTTAAAAAAATAAAAAATTACGATGTTCACGAAAAAGAAATAAATGAGTTAAAAATTATGTTTTAGTTAAATATATACATATAATTATGGTTTAAAAAAAATAAATAAAAATATTACGATACTTGTGAACGTATCGAAAAGAGAACTATAAAATAAATTAATTAAAAAAAATAAAATAATAAAATTATTTTTTATTAAAAGTTATGTGTGACCTATGACTTGAAAATAAAATAAGAATCAAACAATGGTTGATGAAACATAAATAAAAATTAAAAATTTACTTTTTATTTTTTATGACCAAAATTACTTGAAAGAAAAAAAGAAAAAGGAGAATGTAGAAATCACTTGAAAAAGAAAAATAGAAAAATCTGGAAGACGATCGAAAGAGGAAGAAGAAACAAGAAACAAAGAAGAATCCGGAAACAAAACGAAGAAAGATGGAGGGGCTTTGATTTTGTGTCTTGACCGTGACGATGGAGACGCAGAAGAAAAAAAATTATTTTTGTAGATCTGGTTTTTATTCATACACGGATGAACGAAGAAGACGACGGACAAAAGAAAATCTGGCTTTGTGATTGCGATTTTGACATGACGATCAAACTCAAATAGAGGAAAGAAAGAAATCAAGATTTCTTGTTGTTGTTGAAGAACGATGAACAACGTTTTTGTGATTTGGAGCAAGAACATGATTTGGGGCAAAGAAAAAAATGATTTGGGGGTTTTTGATGTGTGTTTCGTGATTAGGGATTTTGGGTTTGATGAGGTGCGTTTGTGATTTGGGCATTTGATTTTTTTGGTTGTGGGTTGTTAAAACATAGGAAGAATGAAGAACGAACAAGAGGCAAATAAGGTGTGTTGCTAGTGAAATTTTGGTGAGTGAAACACAAAACCAGTTGTGTTTTGGTTGTTGCTAGTGCATTCTAGGGCTTGAAGATGGAGATGAAACATGGCGATGTGATTTGTGGGTGTGTGTGTGCGTGGTGAGCAGCTGCTACTGCGTTTGTGCAAAAAGGGAAAGGACAAACAACAAAAAGGAAGGAGAAGATGAGCTGTTGGTTGTTGAAGGAAAGAAGAAATTTTTGTTGCTGCCAAAGGAAGGTTGAAGAAGATGGGGTTTTGGCTTGGACAAACAAAGAATGAGCAGCTTGTGTATTGTGGCTGGTCCTTGAAGAAGAGAAAACATGGCAGCTGTGTGTGTTTGTTGATCCGTGAGTTGCTGGTCGTGCATTGCAGTTGTTGGTTGTGATACACTAATGGAGCGTTACTGTTGTGAGCGCGCAAAGAAGGAAGTTGCAGTTGTGCGTTCCTACGTGAAAGACAACAACAGCAAGGGGTTTTATCATTGGGTGTTGTTCGAAATTAATTATTTTTTTGTTATAGATTCAAAAAAATGTGATTTAAAAAATTTGAACTCTCAATAGTAAAAAAAATCTGAAGTTGAAAATTTATTTCATATTTCTTTGTTAGAACAATTATTTTTGATTGATGTGAATATAGTAAATGAATACTATCAAAATTAAAGAGATTCAGAAATTGAAACTAAATTTATTTTGGGGTCAAATGTGAATATTAAATATTTTAATGCTCTTGTTTTAATATAAATAATTAAATTAAAAAATTAAGATGTAAATAATAAATATTAGTGTTGCCTTCTTGACATAGAAATAAATTATTTAAGAAAGGGTCTTACGATTGACTTATTTTATTTTATTATTTAAATTGAGGAAGAAATGAGAAATTGAGACTTAAAAATTTAAGAAATCTATGATTAAGAAATATTATTTTGGTATGAATAATTTCCTATGAAAATGAATATTTTATTTTAAGGAGTGATTTGGAGATTTCATGTGATAAATTAGTATTTTGGATTTAGTTTAACTTTCAGATATAGAAATCTTATTTTAATTGGAATGAGACTTAGTGAACATGAATAAATTAATTTTGGAACTAAAAGTATGGTATCGAAAATAACGCTTGAAGGTTTATAAATCCAAGTTTAAAAATTTAATTAAGATCTAACAAAAATAAGTGTTTGGGAAAGATTCCAATTCAATAAAATAACACTAGAGTCTAAGAGTATCCAAGTTTAGAATTATTAAATTCATTATAAATAGGTTAATTAAAAATTAAGGATTTATGATCATTATTAATGTTAACTGCAGAGAAAAATTTTGGAGCATTGGAATTCTGTGGGGTGATGCAAAGAGGATCCAATATTTCAGGAGGGCAGGATTGCCTTGTTCATGTATATTATATGAATTAAAATTTAAAGCATTTGACTGAATAGTTCTAGGTTATTAGAATTTCATTATGAAATTGATTAAAATTGTTTGGTGTACTTGGATGATAGTGTGATGAATGATGAACTATTTTATTTCACGCATGATATATTCATTGCATGCATAAATAGGAAAAACTGCATTTGGGAAGCATTCTTTAGTTATTTGATTGTCACTTTCATTGCATGCATTGTTTAATAAATTGTCTCTTATATGTGATGCTTTGGTATGACTGAACTTGTTTGTGAAACTAAAAATAAGACGAAAGATTATTAAGAATTCACGTACCGGTGCAATCGACGAGCTTGAAGCGGATCGAGGTCAAATCTCCTATATGTCACCACTTGAGATTGACGAGGTACAAGGCGAATTGTAGGTGTTTCCAACCTTGAGCTGCCTGCGACAGCTAGAAGTCTTTTGGAGGTAGTACGAGGTTGCAGTAAGTACAATCTCTTAGATTGTGATACATTTTGATATTGAGACATGATTGATTTTAGATGGTGTTCGAGACCTTCTATGATTAGACGAAATCACAGGAAATACTAAGAGACATCTCAACACTCTTCGGGTCTTAGATTACAACCAAAACAAATGAATATTTGAAACCCCTAATGTTTGAATGTAACACCCCAACCCCCATATCTTTAAGCATTGGACATGACTACCATTTTCTTGACAGTAGATTAAAGCAAATGGCAAGTCGGGCCAATGTTACATTTGTAAGTACACAACTTGCATCACTTTCTATTTCAATTATTTCATGCCTTGATTGTATTTAACAGTATATAACTTAAATTTAAGAATTTAATAAGGCAATAGTATAAAAAATAACTAAAATTCATTAACTCAATTAATTAAATAAAATTGAATACATAATTTGATCTTGAAGAAAATTATTACAGCAGAAGATTCAAAACTTGGGCAAAATGCCCTTACATAGAAATTAAAAACTTTTTAAATAAAAAGAACCTAACTAATATTCATGGTCTTCATCTAAATCAATTACCTGAAAAATAGAAGGAAGGGTGAGCACATAATCCAGTGGATCTTTCCAAACATTTAAATTATTATTTCAATTCAAACAAACCAAGCATATCAAAAACTTTTGTACATTAGGCGATTCAAACAAATTTCTTGTTTATGGTTAACATTCAGACTGAAAGAGTTTAATCTCTGTGTTCCACATCGTTGGGAGACCGTCTATGAAGTGGGACCGAATGTGTTCCACATTCGGACCGAAAGAATCACTATTGGAAACTCAACTCCAATATCTATGAAGTGAGATTACTCTTGGAAACCCAGTTCAAAATCATCAAAGGTAAGCCGACAAGTCAGATCGGGGGGGTGGAACACACACGATGACACTATGCAGTCTATCATCGCGTCGGTACGTGGATTGAATCATTATTTAATCTTTTCTTGGTGATAAAACACATAATATCGGATTAAACCATCGATGCAACATGTACATAACGTGAACCATCAAATATTTATTCATGGCACAGTTCAAGCATATCATGCATCATTATTCTTGATTTCTAAACATGCATAACACATATATTCATTGCTCATCAAATAAATAAAACATGCATATTTAAAACATATATTCAATCATTCAACCTCAAAACATCATCACACATGCAAGACTTATTCAAATTAAAATAAAGAAGTAAAAGTTAGAAATCACTTCCACCTTAAATAAGTCTCTTCTGCACACCTTTGAAATTCGGCAGAGTTTCGTTACTTCAAAGCTTCCAAACACTCAAGAACTCTCAAGAACACTCAAGAACACTCAAAAATAGTTCAAGATTACTCAAGAATTGAGGGGATTGCCAAAAAGAAGGCTAAAGAGAGTCAATAGGGACTAGTATGCTCTTGATTTGAGATGGAAATAATGTGAGCACTAGGGGTCCTTTATATAGAGTTCAAAATAGTATAGAATGATAAATTTTTGGTGTTCTCCTTGTAGGAAACTTGCTAATTATTCAAAATTTTGTGCCCCCCAAGTATAGGAAAATAGCAAGTGTGTTTGAAAAATTTAGAAACGCAATTTTTGGATTGTTTTTGGAATTTTTTTTTTTCGATTTTTTTCGGATTATTTTCGTTATTAATCTCAGTTTAATCGGAGCTTAATCGTGGGCCGTTGATGATCCTCGATCGCCTCACTCAGATCACGATCAAGATTAACGAACTCGCCGTGGGTCGTCGGATCGTCTTAGAACGCATCAATGCATCTGATCTGATCTGGGCCACTGGATTTCCTCGAATGCAGCACGATCATCAAAGCGGCTAAGATCTTCCCCATTGGATGAGCCTCGAGCGTAGCACCGTTCGCGATCGACTGAAAAACGAATCAAATCCGAGCCCTCTGATCGTCCTCGAGCACAACACCATTCGCGATTAACCACGCGGCTTTGATCTCCGCTGTCAGATGCACCTTGACCACAACACCAGATGATCATCTTACCGTGAGCACAAATCCTGGCCGTTGGATGATCATCGATTGTAGTGTTTGGATCTGGTTCGCGATTGACGAAAGTGATCTCGTTCGTCAGAGCAGGCGGATCGAATCTGGGTCGTTGGATTACGCTGATCCGGTGCTCCTGAGTGCTGTTTTGGGCTTCGATTTCATTCGTTGGATTGTGCAGATTGGTTTTGGACCGTTGGATGCAGTTTCTAATTATCAATTTGCTTTCTAATATTGCTATTATCCGAAATTTGCCAATTTCACACTTTCTAATTGATGTAAACATCGATTTTTTGCACATTCCTTCTATTTTAATGACTTGCTAATATTTGTCCTTTTCTATTTCTTTAATATTGTATTTATTAGATATATTTCTATTTCTTTAATATTTTTGATACCAATAATTAAATATTCTACATTTTTCATTTCCATATATTTTTATTTATTTTATATTTCATTTCCAGATAATCATTTATGTAATTATAAATTGATACTTAGATAATGTTTTATTTATTTTAAATAAATACACGCATACTATATTTTTATTCAATTATGTAAATTTATCTATATACATATTCCTATAATATGTAGTATTTAACATTCATTGTGCTAACACACATATTAACCAATATATACATATATATATATATATATATATATATATATATATTATTTCTATCATTTATTTCTTAAGCAACTCTTTTAATTTGACATTTTCATTTAAATATCAAATTAAGGTTTTATTTGCCTATTTTATTTTACATCTAAATATTTCATATTATTTTTTATTTTCCAACCCACAATTTGCACCCAAAGATGTCTTAAAATCTTCGAAATTATTTCACTTGACTTATTTCATTTAATTCCCTTAAACTTATTTATCTTTAATTATGTGACAAAATTTTGGGTTATTACATTGAAAGTGCTTATAATGTTTTGAATTTTGATTTGTATAATGCATGTGATGTGTATGAATGGTCCACTGGGCTTTCGAGCTCACCCTATTTGTGTTTCTGAGGTACTCGCAGAAGTGGAGTACAGTATTCAACACGGGGTTGTAATCTTCCTATTATTTTGATCTTTTATTTTATGAGAAATGTGGTTCCATATATTTTTTTTGAGAGCTATCTATTAGGAAATTTGAATTTGAAATAAAAGATTTTGATAGGAATATTTTAAGTAGCATTTCGATTCTCAACGGGCGACGACCCGCACGTAAGGCATCTCTGCCAAGGTGGCGCAACTCCGCACTAGACCCGTAGCACGTGACGGGAGGTCCGATTGAGAGTTGGGGTGTTACAAAAATGGTATCAGAGTCCAGTATTATGATATACTAGGCTAGACTTAATTTTCATCGAATTTGATTTTCATTGAAAAATGAATTTCTTGTTTGATTTGATTTCTTCGATAAAGGATTTAATGAAATGGATAGGCGTCAATTAGGATGCTAAAAGTCTAGGAAAAACTAGGATGATGCCAACTTGCATGAGTTCATAGTCGCAGGTCTGACTCGAGTATTGGTAGGTGTCTCTGATAGTGTGATGTCTATATGGGGTAGATATCCCTGATGGTGTGATATTCTTCTTTTTAAGATTGTCCTTGATGGTTTGACTTTTTCTCTGGATGGATGTCCTTGAGGGTTGATGCCTATGCAGGAAAGGTCCAGAACTTGAGAGATAGTATCACATAGAAAAGGAAATGAGTCAAGTACTGCATGGTCTTGAAGTTATTGCTTGTTTTTCACTGAAAATGGTTTTGTCGAATTTGGTTTTTCTCTGGAAATGAGTTTTGAATTTAAATTTTGAAAAACATTAGATGATACCAACATGCTTGAGTATTGTTGTTGATATGACATGAGTACAGGTAGTGATCCCTGATATTTGACCTTCTCTAGGGGTAAAGATTCCTGAAGTGCTGATCTGGTTAGATCTTCTTCTTTAGATGTATGTACCAGAGGGTTGATCTTTACGTTGACTAAAGGTCTTAAAGGGTTGCATTATTATTTTGAAAAGGTCATAAATGACAATACTTGAGACAAATGGTATCATATAGAAATTGGATTGAGTTGAATACCATGACCATAGGTCTAGGTAGAGACTGGGTGTTGCCTAGAAAGCACAGTGGATCATAAATGAATTAAAAAATTTTATGGCATAGGCTAGAGACTGATAATGTGAATGAAGCACACTTGTTTGGTCAAGACCCGAGTTTGGGAGGATCATGTATCTCTGGTTTCTATGTAGTAAGGGATACATAGGGATTTGGGGATATGGAGGAATCTCGAATTTAGAGAATGATGGACCATGTTTGGTGAGTGATTGGTTTCTTTGGTTGATTGTATTGGGATGGGGCGGTACGGTATGGTGGATCTTGCATCAGCTTTAGAACACGTCCATTGGTGCACTTTCATGCTATTTTTGACTAAGGGCCCGCTTAAACATGGTTGGACATCTGCAGTTATGGATATCGAGACACTTGCACCATTGTATGAGTGTAATGTAATTTTGAGTGGAAGTCTGTGTGGAAGGTGGAGGGTAGGATGGGGTTGTAACACCCCGTCACTTGCGGTCGTGTCAAGTCGTGAGTGAACAAGGGTAAATAAATTATTTCATCGCTTGTGCTCGCGCAAAGGCGCGAGTGATGCAAAAATAAAATAAAATAACAAATTAAAAATAATTATGTATATCATAGAAGTATTAAAAATGAAAGAGGGAATTATATTGGTGACATATATATAATTTGATAAAATAAAGGATTAAAGAATTGGGTAGTAATGCTATTATTAATAATGTTATAATAAAGGTTAGATAAATTAATTGAGTTATAAAAAATAAATAAATAAATAAAATGATGATAATAAATTAAACAAACAAAATAGATGAAATGTAAAAATGAGCATATGTTATAAGGGATGGTGTGCGTGCAAACAAGAGGGGGGCGGTGGTTGCGGCGTATCGAAGATGCTGGAACAGGAGAAACCACTGGAACGTTCAGGCGAGGCGGTGATTCGGAAAGGTTCGAGACCGACCTCGGTTGGCTATAAAAGAAGAAGAAGGACTTGCTGGTGCGCTACTATTACTGCCGAAATGGAGAGGAACTGAAAACAGAGGATGACGGTGAGTTACTGCGTGGCGTGATTGCTGGGTTTGAGCAGCGTTGCATGAGTGGAGGAAAACGAATAAGGGATTGAAAGAAAGCATGCATGCCGCTGCTGCTGTTGGAAAAATGAAGAAGAAGAAGAAGAAGGGGGCCATGCGAGCTGCTGCTGTTACTGAGTCGTCAAGGGGACGGTGAGGTGTGCAGCAGCTGCCATTGTGGCTTCCACCGGATAGGAAGAGAAGAAGAATGATGGGTTGTGCGTGCTGTTGCTACCACCGTGGACCGAAGGAAGAAAAACCAAGTAGCAGAAACTGCTGCTGCTACTGCTGCTCACCGGCTGCCGAACAAAGAAGAAGTTGTTGCCATTAGAGTAGCTGCCGAACGAAGGGAAGAAGGCAGCTGGGGAGATGTGTGTGCTAGTGCTGCAGCTGCTACGTTGAAGAAGAGTTGCAGCTGCTGGTATTGCTACTGTTTATGCTTCTACGATGCTATGTTTTGAAGTTGTTGCAGCTGGTTGCTGCAGACCGTGGAGGAGACGTGTAATGAAGAAAAAGAAGCAGAGGCAGTGCAGTCGAAAGGAGTGGAAGAAAATCAAGAAGAAAAAAAAGGAACACTAAGAAGATGATGAGCTATTGGACTGTGGGACGGTGGCGACGAGCTGCTGGAAAATAGAGAAACAAGGTAACAACTTCTTTCATTTTTTGGTGCTGTTGACCGAAATATAGGTAAGAAGAATTGTTTTAAATTTTTGGATTATAAAACTTAAACATACCACTTAAGAAAAATTGGGATTATTATGATGAATGAAATTATATTCTAAGATTAGTGCTTAAACTAAAAAATTAGGTTAGTAATAATTCAAATTGTGTATGAGCATTGATAAATTGGAATTAGGAATTAGAAATTATAGAACATTCAAATTGTAAAGATACAAAAGATTCCTAGAAACGTGTCAAATTCATCGTGAACATTAGTAGTAAGAAAAATAATAGAAATATTTATCGAGAAATTATACGCTATGATTATTTTGCAGATAAAAAGCTCTAGGACAATCGTTGCGACAAAAGAGTAGGAAATCGCCAAGAATTCAGGTGGCTATGATTTTCTCTCTCACATGTATTATGCGGATTTAAAATTCAAGACATTTGTTTGAATAGATTATAGGTTGTTAATGTTTTGAAAAAGGTTGATTTGAATTGTTGGAATTGGATGCTTTGGTTGAAATTGTTGAATTGCCGAATGATTTACCGCTATGCATGATTTCTATTAAGATTTACCGCTCATGTGATATTTCATTGATCTATTTCTGATATCACGTTGATTGAATGTTTTGGGCTTGGATGCATGATTGCTTCACTAAATTAAGATTGATGGCTAAATAAGAATTACACACGCTGGTACGATAGGCTGCATAGCGTCGTAAATATTCTTGACCCTTAGTGTCGATAGCAAATTTCATTGTCTTGGAAATCATAAGGAATAGGCTGCATAACGTTCCTTACCTTTTGACTGTGATATCTTGGGAATGAAAAGGAATAGGCCGCACGGCGTTCCTTTCCTTAGATTTTGCTCGACACTTGATTTGTCTTAGGGATTTGGTAACAGGCTGCATAGCGTTACCTTAGTAATTGGTTGCATAGCATTACTGTCCCTTAGACTGTGATTCACATGTACAGGCCGCATGGCGTGCATGGGGATGAGTAATAGGCTACAGAGCGTTACTTATCTTTGGATGTTGATGTTCTTGATTTCTTGTTTCCTGGCCAAATTGCATGCACTTATTTCCATCCTGGATCACAAAGGAATATTGGGAGTCTAACCAACTCTTCCAGTTTAGGTTACAACAAACAATTTAATGTTTGAAACGCCTAATGTTTGAAAGTGTTTGTAATGTTTTGGATTGGGTCTGTATAATGCCTGTGATGTGTAGGAATGATCCACTGGGCTTTCGAGCTCACCCATTATATTTTTCAGGTACACTTGGACGTAGGATCTATTGACCACGTCAGAAGACCCGCACTTTGTTTGGACACCTCATGGGGAGGTCGTCGGGAATAGGTGATTTGGAAGTCTTGCTTTAGATATTTCACTGGATTATTGTAACATGTTTTCATTGGTTTAATTTCAATTGTTTCATTTTTCGATGGTTTTCCTCGTGTAACAGATTAGTTTAACTAAACAATTTGAAAAGTGTTTCCGCTGCTTTACTTAAGATTTATTTGAAGGACATACTATGATTTTTCTATATTGTACATGATATCTTTATGGACTTTGACTTGAGAATTACAGATTTAGAACTGAACTTTGAAGAAAAAGATATTTTTGACAGAAAAGAATTTTAGTAGCATCTCGATTTTCATCGAGTGCAGCAACACGTGAACGGAGGTCCGGTCGAAAATTGGGGTGTTACAGGGGTGCACGGACCTGGAAGCACAGATGAAAGCTTGGGAATGTATTACACTAGCGTGCATTGTTTCCATGTTTGTTGGGTGATTGTTTGTTGTATATGTAGTTTGGTTATTTTAATTATCATAACCCAAACTCCTGTACCCAGAAATAAACAAAATGCTACCAACTTAGAAGCATAAACCTCTAGACCACTAAAACAAATCGAGAACTCAGAGGCAATGCACCTAGAATCATAGTAGCGTGATAAATGGGAAAGGGTATAGGTGGGTTAAAACAAATGATAGTTATTACAAGTCACAATATTTAAATGATGAGGAAAACGAGAGAGTGTTGACATTTGGATTTCACATAAGTATTTATCATCTGTGATAAAAGGAAGTTGTGTTTCATCGTGATTAAAATTATTGGGTACTGAACCAAATGTTTGACTTTTATATAGCGTTGAAAGAAAAATGGCTCAAATGAGTGTAGAGACAAGCCAGAATCGAGAAGTGATAGTAACCTTGTCCCAGGGGTAGAAGTAGAGGTAGTGGTAATTGTAGAAATGATAGCAAAGATCTCACAAAGAATGATATTAGAGATTATTCTCAGAATTGTGGAGCAAGTGGTGAGAACCCTGCAACCAACAGTGACACTACAACCGCCGATACTGTTATAGCCACAAACTTCATTTCTACCACAGGCTGATCAGGAGGTCGAATTTTCCAACATAGTGTCACTGACTGGGTTAGTCAGTTATGATAGAGAGTAGCAAGAGTTGTTGATCAAATTTTAGAAGCTACGACCCAGTCCATTTGGGGGAGATTGTAGTAAGAGCACAGATGATAGAGTATGATGATTATATAAGTGCTTACTTTAGCCATCTGTGTAAGAACCCTAACTCAAAAGCTCCATTTAATTCCCCGCACAAACTGCCAGACTACATGCTGAATGAAAAAAGAAAAAATGCCTAAACAACCCAAATCCTTCCCAGGCAAGAACATAAATCAGATTGTTGGTAAGCTTACATTTTCTTTTTATGAAAATGTCATGGATGTCACAAATGATACTTGGGTTAGAATATCACAGTTCTTGTATTAAACCAAGCCAAGGTTTGTGAACTAGTAGTTCTTCTCAGTGTTAATTCAGAAAGAAGACTATGTTCACAATCTTTCCACTGAAAATAGGATGCACTTTATTCCAAAATCACCAATGACAATTGAAGATATGATACCTCAAACTAAAAAGGTGGTGGCCATTGTGGAACACTAGGAATCTAATGGGGGGTTTTAGAATTACTAAGCTACGTGAAAGACTTGAAAAAAATTTAATGTGGACAGGGAATGTTTTCAAAGGAACTATAAACTCACATCCTTTATCATTGCAAGATGATGAATCTAATGTGGGCAGATAAATATGTTGGCTCTTTCCCTGAATCTGATGAATAAGATTTGATTGAAGATCCTTTAAGTAGGATCAAAGGGCGCAGCAGAAGTGAAATAGGCCATCAAAAATGTAGATCGATAGACAAAGGTAGTTTAATTCTTACCAATTTGATCTATAGACTTAATGAATAAGCTAAGAGAGTGAACATACCATTTAGGTATCAACTTGATTCAAATTTCAAGGATGAAATTTTATTTAAGGTGGGTAGATGGTAACACTCCAGAATTTCATAAACGTATACACGTTGCAAATAAAAAATAAAACAATGATAATAATAAATAAATAAATAATAATGATTGAAAATGAATAAGAATTTTACAATACGAAAAAAATAGTAATAAAAATAAATAAATAAATATATAGATTTTAGAGTTAATAATATTTTTTTTAGAAAATAAAAAATAATGAGGTTCACGAAAAAGAAATAAATGAGTTAAAATTCATGTTTTAGTTAAACATATACATAGAATTATGGTTTGAAAAAAATAAATTAAAATATTACGATGCTTGCGAATGCGTCGACAAGAGAACTATAAAATAAATTAATTAAAAAAAATAAAATAATAAAATTATGTTTTGTTTAAAACTATGTGTAATCTATGATTTGAAAAAAAAGAATCAAACAATGGTTGATGAAACATAAATAAAAATTAAAAATTTGTTTTTTAAGTTTTAGGGCCAAAATTAACTGAAAAAAAAAAAAAGAAAATGGAAAATCTAGTAATCACTTGAAAAAAAAAAAAGAAAAATCTAGAAGACAACCGAAAGAGGAAGAAGAAACAAGAAACGAAGAAGAATTCGAAAACAAAAAAGAAAAAAAGAAAGATTGAGGGGCTTTGATTTTGGGTCTCACCCGTGACGATGGAGATGCGGAACAAATTTTTTATTTTTTAGATTTGGTTTTCATTCATACACGGATGAATGACGAAGATGACGAAAAGAAGAAAATCTGGTTTTGTGATTGAGATTTTGGCATGACGATCAAACTCAAATAGAGGAAAGAGAGAAATCAAGATTTCTTGTCGTTGTTGAAGAATGACGAACAGGGTTTTGGTGATTTGGAGCAAGAACGTAATTTGGGGCAAAGAAAAAAATGATTTGGGGGTTTTTGATGTGTGTTTCGTGATTAGGGATTTTTGGGTTTGATGATGTGCGTTTGTGATTTGGGGATTTGATTTTATGGTTGTGGGTTGTAAAAAACAGAGGAAGAATGAAGAACGAACAAAAAGCAAATAAGGTGTGTTGTTGGTGAAATTTTGGTGAGTGAAGCACAAAACCAATTGTGTTTTGGTTGCTGCTAATGCGTTCTAGGACTTGAAGATGGAGATGAAACATGGTGATGTGATTTGTGGGTGTGTGTGTGTGCGTGGGGAGCAGTTGCTACTGCATTTGTGCAAAAAGGGGAAGGACAAACAATAAGAAGGAAGGAGAGGATGAGTTGTTGGTTGTTGAAGCAAAGAAGAAATTTCTGTTGCTGCCAAAGGAAGGTTGAAGAAGATGGGTTTTGGCTTGGACAAACAAAGAATGAGCAGCTTGTGTATTGTGGCTGGTTCGTGAAGAAGAGAAAACCCTGGCAGTTGCGTGTGTTTGTTGATCTGTGAGTTGCTGGTCGTGCATTGAAGTTGTTGGCCATGATAAACTGCTGGAGCATTACTATCGTGTGCTCGCAAAGAAGGAAGTTGTAGCTGGTGTATTCCTGCGCGAAAGACAACAACAGCAAGGGGTTTCATCATTGGGCTCATTTGCGCGAAAAAGACGACGAGCGATGTCTTAATTTCAAAATTGGATTTGAAAGGAAAAAATGCGATTATCTTGGATTCTCAAAATTTAGATAGTTCGAAATTAATTATTTCTTTTGATTAAAGATGCAAAAAAATGTTATTTAGGAAATTTGAACTCTCAGTAGTTGAAAAATCTGCGTGGTGAGCAACTGTTGCTGCGTTTGTGCAATGGGAAAGGACGAATAGCAAGAAGGAAGGAGAAGATGAGCTACTGGTTGTTGAAGGAAAGAAGAAATTTCTATTGCTGCCAAATGAAGGTTGAAGAAGATGGGGTTTTGGCTTGGACAAACAAAGAATGAGCAGCTTGTGTATTGTAGCTGGTCCGTGAAGAAGAGAAAACCATGACAACTATGTGTTTTTGTTGATCCGTGAGTTGCTAGTCGTGCATTGGAGCTGTTGGCCGTGATACACTGCTGGAACATTACTGTCGTGCGTGCGCGAAGAAGGAAGTTGCAGCTGGTGCGTTCTTGCGCAAAAGACAATAGCAGCAAGGGGTTACTTCGTTCAAAAGTAAAATGCGTATATTTTAGATTCTCAAAATTTAGATTGTTTGAAATTAATTATTTCTTTTGATTATAGATGCCAAAAAAAAAAAAAAAAAAAAAAAGAGATTTAGGAAATTTGAACTCTCAGTAGTTGAAAAATTTGAAGTTGGTTATTTATTTCATGTTTCTTTGTTAGAGCTATTACTTTTGATTGATATAGATGTGGTGAATAAATACTATCCAAATTAAGGAGATTCGGAGATTGAAACTAAATTTATTTAGGGGTCAAATGTGAATATTAAATATTTGAATGCTCTTGTTTTAATAGAAATAATTAAATTAAAAATTTAGACGTAAATAATAAATATTAGAGTTGCCTTCTTGACAATGAAATAAATTATTTAAGAAAGGGTCTTAAGATTGACTTATTTTATTTTATTATTTAAATTGAAGAGGAAATGAGAAATTGAGACTTAAAAATCTAAGAAATCTATGGTTAAGAAATATTATTTTGGTATGAATAATTTCCTATGAAAATGAATATTTTATTTTAAGGAGTGGTTTGGAGATTTCATGTGATAAATTAGTATTTTGGAGTTAGTTTAACTTTCTGATATAGAAACCTTATTTCAATTAGAATGAGACTTAGCGAGCATGAATAAATTAATTTTTGAACTAAAAATATGGCATAAAAAATAATGCTTGAAGGTTTATAAATCCAAGTTTAAAAATTTAATTAAGATCTAACAAAAATAAGCGTTTGGAAAAGATTCCAATTTAATAAAATAATACTAGAGTCTAAGAGTATCTAAGTTTAGAATTATGAAATTCATTATGAATAGGTTAATTAAAAAATTATGGATTTATGATCACTATTAATGTTAATTGCAGAGAGAAATTTTGGAGCATTGAAATTCTGCGTGGTGATGCAAGGAGGATCCAATATTTTAGGAGGGTGAGATTTCTTGCTCATGCGTATTATATGGATTAAAATTTAAAGCATTTGATTGAATAGTTCTAGGTTATTAAAATTTTATTATGAAATTGATAGAAATTGTTTGGTGTGCTTGGATGATAGTGTGATGAATGATGAACTGTTTCATTTCACGCATGATTTATTCATCGCATGCATAAATAGGAAAAACTGCATTTAGGAAGCATTCTTTAGTTATTTGATTGTCAGTTTCATTGCATGCATTGTTTAATAAATTGTCTATTATATGTGTGATGTTTTAGTATGATTGATGAGCCTTAAGTGGATCGAGGTAGATCTCCTATATGTCATCGCTTAAGATTGATGAGCTACAAGGTGGATCGTAGGTGTTCCCAACCTTGAGCTGCCTACGATAGCTAGAAGTCTTTGGGAGGTAGTACAGGGTTGCAGTAAGTACTCTCTCTTAGACTGTGATACATTTTGATATTGAGACATGATTTATTTTAGATGGTGCTTAAGACCTTCTATGATTAGACAAGATCATGGGAAATACCGAGAGTCATCTCAACACTCTTCGCGTTTAAGATTACAATCGAAACAAATAAATGTTTGAAACACCTAATGTTTGAAGGTGCTGATAATGTTTTGAATTTTTATCTATATAATGCGTTTGAGGTGTAGGAATGGTCCACTAGGCCTTCGAGCTCACCCTATTTTATATTTTTGAGGTACTCGCAGAAGTGGAGTACAATAGTCAACATCAATTAGTCTACATAGTGTAGAAGTGATCACACTTAGAGGTCATTGTGCTTTGAATTTTGAGTTTCTTTTTGTTGAAATCTTAATAGACAAAATACGTACTTATTTTGTTTTGCTTTATAGCTTACTTATTTTCTTATAAATGAATGTTTTCAGCTTAGGAATTGAACTATTTTATATGAAGTATTCAATTTCGTTGAATTTTGAAAAAGAAATTCCACTGTGTGATTTGTGATTTGTAAATTGTGATTTATAATTTATGATTTCATATTTTTAGTTTGTTTTATCTAACTGTGAAAATTTCGGTGAATATAGTCAAAACTTATTTTGATCTTTTATTTTATGAAAAATGTGGTTTCATATATTTCTTTGAGAACTATCTATCAGAAAATTTGACTTTGAAGAAAAAAATTTTGATAGCAATATTTTAAGTAGCATTTCAATTCTCAACGGGCGACGACCCCTACGTGAGGCATCTCTGCCAAGGGGGCGCATCTCCATGCTAAACCCATAGCATATGACAGGAGGTTTGATTGAGAGTCAGGGTGTTATAGTTGGTCGGGTTGGGCCCTATATTTTTTTTGAGGAAATTACAGAAATTACCATTATTATAAAAATATTTTCAAAAAATTTTTCGTTAACTTTGGTTTTATCAATAATACCAGCATTTTCATTTTATTTGCTTTTATACCATATTATAAAGTGGTGCGTTACTACTGCTTCATATTCGAATAACTAACCTGAATAACAAAAGGTCGTGTCTGCTGATTTCCTCTATCGTTGCCCTAAACTGGTGATTTGCTCTATCGTCTCTGATTTTCGTGGTTCAGCTCTGTATTTGTGCAAGCCTCACTGGTCTCCTTCATCATTTCGTGTTTGCTTTCGTGGTTTTCGTTTCTCTTTCCACTGCGTCTGGTTTCCTCTCTCGTTGGTCTCTGATTTTCGTTTGCAGTTCTGCATTTGTTTCTCTGTTCGTCTCTGCATTTATTCCTCTGTTTGCTCTGCATTTGTGTGATCGTTTTGTGCCACTTCGTTTGCTTGATTGTTATCCAAGAATGTCGAATATTATTACATATTCAAAGAAGGTGAAGAAGACTTCAATGGATGCTGAAAATCCAAGATCCATTGAACGTGCAATGGAAGCAATCGAAACACCTGTTGATGAAGGTTTGAAAGCATTTGACGGATCTTATTCAAAAAAGAGAAAAACATATCGATCACATGGTAAACAACAGGGTTCCGAAAAATTGAAGAAGGCATCGACCACTGCCAAGGTTTGAACATATACTAATAATATACTACATTTATATACCTATGAAAATGTGTTTCAGTGATCATTTTGAATATTGATGTTTAGTCGTTGTTTACACATTTGTAATGTTTTGCTTTTTTTGTTGCAGTTTCTGTATAGTATACATTGTGTTTTCATTTTTTGAGTAGCAGTTTTTAGTAGCTATTTTTATATTGTAGCAGTTTTAGTGCAGTGTTTTGATTTTTTTTGTTGCAGTTTCTGTATAGTGTACATTGTGTTTTCATTTTTTGAGTAGCAGTTTTCATATAGTAGCAGTTTTTAGTAGGTATTTTTATATAGTAGCAGTTTTAGTGCAGTGTTTTGATTTTTTTTTGTTGCAGTTTCTGTTTAGTATACATTGTGTTTTCATTTTTTGAGTAGCAGTTTTCATATAGTAGCAGTTTTTAGTTGCTATTTTTATATAGTAGCAGTTTTAGTGCAGTTTACTAGTTTTTTTGTGTAGCAGTGTCGGTATAGTATACTTTATGTTTTGAGTAGTAGTGTCTATAAAGTATACATTAATGTGCATTGAACCAATTATTTTCTGATATTTGTTTGATGTTTTCTGAATAATGTTGTATGTCTTCTATTGTATATGTCTGAGTATTACTATGGTTGTTTTGAGAGAAACTTCTTATGTTGTACGCAGGAATATGAGTATATTGTGAATCCAAAAGATTATTATTCTGCTAGAGTGAGATTCCATATTCACTCAGGGGCTATTGAATTCATTAAAGAAAAGTTGTCTGAAACACAACTGCAGAAGTTCAGAGCAACTTGTTTTGGACATTTTTTGGACATGCCACCTATAGCGTGGCAGGCTCAAGTTGTTCACAACATTCTGTTGTGTGAAGTGGTGCAACCTGTGGACAATGAGCTGTGGGTGAAGATCAATGAAGTTGTATTAAAATTTTCTGTTGATGATTTTGGCCTCATTATGGGGTTAAAGTGTAAAGGTGAAAGTAGGCGTTTGGCAATGGGGGCACAAGGCGCTGCTTTTAAACAGAGATGCTTTAGTGGTGTACAAAGAATAAACAAGCAGTCTGTGTTGGAGGCATTTGTGTCAAAACATTGGTGTGATGACAATGATGCCGTGAAAGTTGCCATTCTCTATTTCATTCATCATTTTTCTTTTTTCGCATAGGACTGATAAATTAGTAAATGATATAGATTTTGAGTTGGTAGAATCAGGAGATTTTGAAAAGTATTCATGGGGTAGAGATTTGTATGATTATACTTTAGATTCCTTGAAAGGTAATTTTTGTGTGAATGAGAAACGAGAGGCTGCTGGGAAGTTGAAATACCCAGTTATGTATATGTGATCACCCTAGGTCTTATAATGTGTCTACATCAACATGAATTTTTAAAAATTCAAAATAAATATAAAAATGAGTGGAAACTTGTTTTTAATTATCATTATATGATATTTAATCAAGATAAAATTTATTAGAACATTCAGATAGCTAGAAACGTGCAGGGAAAAGTGTTAAAAAACAAGCGTCTTGTTGCCGACCGTGGTCCGTGATGTGAGAAACCCAGAAAAGTGACAAACAAACTGTGGACCGCGGTCATTAAAGGCCGACCGCGGTTAACAGTGGAAAAATGGCAGAAACGAGAACTAGGTCACATTGGTGACCGCGGTCCATAAAGGGATGACTGAGGTCCATAAAGTGAAGACCGAGGTCCATGAAGAGAAATCTGTCTAATGACCGAGGTCCAAAAAGTAAAGACCGCGGTCCGTGTGCGAATTATATATAGATTCCAAGCGCAGATTTTCTCATTTGCACTGAAATTGCTTGGGAATTGGAGAGGAGCGACGAGAGAGCAATTCAAGGTGAGTTTTATGATTTTCTTTGGGTTTTCTTTAAGTTTTGAGCTCATCTAAGAGTATTTGTTAATAGTTTGTGAATCAAAGTGATTAAGATCCATTTTTGAACTTGCTGTTGTGGGTTTAGTGTTTGGAAACCAAGTCAAATGGGATGAACTGTTGTTTATTCCCTGATATATGTGTGTTTGGACACTAGTATGATGGATTTATGATGGTTATTTGGTAGTTGAAATGAAAGAGTTGATTTCATTGAAAGTGAATCCCGTTTTTAGGCTTGAATCAAGGGTTTTCAATGAGTAAATGATGTAAACAACCATTTCTTAATTGGTTATTGTGTTTAAATGATTGTTTGGTGTCCAAAACACTAGATTTAAGTGTTAAACTGGAATGAAACTCACAAGCATGGGTGAAATCCCACTATTGGGTGAGAAATGATGTGTAGACCGTAGTCTATACTGTACTGAGCACAGTCAATGTACTTGGATGTCGTTTTGGAGTGTTTTGGGTACACTCTAAAGCAATAATTGATAACAGACCCTTAAGGTTGTGTTAGCTATGTATTAAAGGCCCAAAGTAATGTATCATTACCATCTAATGATGCAGATTGACGATATTGGACTGTTTGTGTGAGGAACGACGACCCAGCGGTATTCCGGCATGTACAAGTGGGGTTGATTATCTCTTCCTCACTCTTTAGTATTATGCGAACGTAGGATGCGGAATGTGATCTATGTTTAAATTCCTGTACTTAGTATCATGCTAGGAGTGTATGCTTTGGGTGGTTTGATTTACGTGATATCCTAATGTCCGGTTACTTGCTTTCTAGTACTAGGATATTATGATCAGCTTGATGTTTATTGGCTTTCTTTGCTTAGGATAGCATTTGAATAAGCATGATTGTATGCTGTGTGGAATGAAAACCATGATTGTGAAACTAAAGAACATTAAAGGTTTATTAAGAACTTCACGTACCGGGGCGATGGACGGGCACTGGTGGTACGTCGCATTGAGGTTCTCCGGATGTGCTAGGACGTCATCGTGGGTATTCCCAACTAGGCCAAACTGCGAGTGGCCGTATGAGACCCTCAAATTTGGAAAGTCAGAAGGATTTTTCCCTTGGTTTCAATATCTTCTTGGGTCGTGGTCTCAGATGTAGACTTCTGTGTTATAAAGATGTCGTGCCTGATTGTGTTCAGGACCACAATTGGGATACCGAGAGTGGTTCACTCTTTCAGTTAATTCCTGATATCAGATGGTAAATTCCTGATATTAGAGCGCAACCAGTAAACTGACTAAGTGTTTGAAACACCCTAATGGTTGAAACTGTTTGCATGTTTCGTATGCTCGTTTGTATAATGCTATTGATGTGTAGGGGAGATCTATCGGGCTTTCGAGCTCACCCCATTTTTATTTTACAGGTACTCATGAGCCCAGCGCTCAGTGAGGATGCAGACCGGAGACTGGATGATATAGATGGAGAGAGAGTGATATCTTTGGTTTAACTGTCTCTCTGTTTTTGTATAGTTTTTACGATGTATATTTTGAACTTGGGCCAGAGGGCAATGTATCATATTTTTGGTATATGTACATACAGGACTGTTTTACCATCTTGAACACTGTTTCTATTTTGACTCATAAACTGATGATTTTTAGTTATGGTACACTATACAGTGTTCAATGATTTAGAATGATTTGATTCGAAAAGTGCTTCCGCTATTAT
>JAJIYU010001409.1:0-36092 GCA_030144865.1 Tinospora cordifolia | reverse complement strand
GTCCCCTTCTGTTTGAGATTTCTCAATGCTTCACGAGCAATCCAGGCAGCATTGTTGGGCAAGAACTGATCCTTCAGTTCTTTCTTCATCACGTCCCAGCTAAGGATTCTCAGCCTACCAGCAGAAGCATCATCATCAACACGAGTACGCCACCACAGCTTTGCATCTCCCGTGAGATACATACTCGTCAGGGTTACCTTCTGGTCATCCGGAGTGTGGACAGTTGCAAAGTATTGTTCCATGTCCCAAAGGAAATTCTCGAGATCCTTGGCACTTCGCACACCAGTGAAAGACTTAGGTTCTGGCACCTTCGTCTTAGGTTCCAGCCGAGGTTGAGGTGCAGCACCGACTGCCCTCTTCAGTAAGCCCAACTCAGTGTTCATGGTCGTTACTGTGTCAGCAGCAAGGCTCTCCAATGCTCGAACACCAGTAGCCATCTCGTCCCACTGAGATTCCCGTTCCGTGAGTCTCCTCTCCAACTCCTCAATCCGTTCCATCAGGTTGATGTTGGCAGAAGAATCCGAAGATGATGGATTCCCTTGAGCAAGTTCAGCCACGATCCGCTCTAATTCCATCATCTTTTCCCTCAATGCCTTTATAGATTCCCGTGTGTTGCCTCCAGCCATAATTACATCGTGTAACTAAAGTGTCTACGATACCAGTTGCACCAAGCAACGTCAATCCGTAGCAGTTTGCACCAGCAAAAGGGGTCGGCCACTAGTCCACCAACCAGCAACCGAGTGCTCCGATACCAATTGTCACGGGGTCGTGGGTTATCCCAAATTTTTCGCCTTGCGCAACAACAGAACACGGGGTTGGCGTAGCAGCAATTCGGGTCACGCAGTGCAATTGATGATCACTGCCCAGCAACACCCTCCTTCCCGTAATGCACCAAGGTCCGACCTTGATCTCAGCAAACCAACTTGATTTCCCTCGTTCAACAAGCCATCTCAAGTCTATGTACTCGAAGATGACCGGTGGAATATGAACTTTACTCGACTGTTACCCGTGGGGGTTATTTTGCCTTCCAAGTACCACGCCACGGCTCAGCAACAGTAAAAACAAGCAACATACACAAGGCAACTCAATGACACATAGGAGAATTAGGCAAAGGAACGTTTATTCATTATGCAACTCTTACAAAATGTTACACTTGAATCTCAAGGGAATACTGTTCTCGGATGGATTTCTCATATCTCTCAACACTGATGATCCTCTTCTTTTTATAGCCTACCATTAGCCATTTACAACAGGTGGTTACCATAACCACTTCCCATGTTCCTCCTGAAGATTCTCTAACCGCCAAGAGCCTTGGCTCAATGTCCAGCACATGTACCACGCTCTGCTTGGCTTGAGCCATATGTTCCAACCGCCAGGAACACTTGGCACGTTCCATGTGTGCCATTTGTCCATGGGGAAGTTATGGACGGTTTCCATAACTTCCCTGGTGTGCATCCATGCAACACCTGTCCATGAGCATGTCTATACGTGGCACATTTGTCCCTGGTAGTTCCATAACTACCCCAAGGTGCTCCCCATGATCTCTCTATTCATGGGGGAAGTTATGGATGGTTCCATAACTTCCATGGTGTATCTCTTCATGCCACATGTCCGTGGTAGTTTCTTAACCGCACACAACTGCTAGCAACTTCCCCAAGTCAGCAGCATCCATATGTCACGATCATGGGTAGTTGGATACCGGTTCCAACTACCCCTCTGTGCCTTTCCACGTCTTCCCCATTATCCGCAATGTGGGGTTGAGTAGTTATCATGTGTCAACTCACTGATAACTAACTTGGTCATGTGCTTGGTCATTTTCCGTGGCCGTGAGCATCCACCTTGGTCGTGTACCCGCATCTATGAGCATTCTCCTTGACCGTGTGCCCGTATCCATGAGCATCCGTGTGCTTTGGCCACGCACAAGCAACCCGTACGCGCATCACCATCACGCTTCGCTGATCCGTCAGCGTATGCCTTCCAAGGCATGGTTCAGTACCGTCCCGATGAGCCATCCGTGGCTCTTTGCCTCGGTAATTGTCCCCTTCCATAGGCAATGACCGTTCTTTCACGGTTCTCAGCAACCAGGGGCTGACACCTATCCTATATATATATATAACCACTTAAAACCCCTAAATAAAATTAGAAATATACAATTTAATTGCATTACCGTGGTAATCCTCGTCCCATGTCAAAAACACGATTTTTGGATTTTGTTGACCATGGTCAGTGTCCTTGGTCAATGTTCATCCCGAAATTCCCGTTCTGGTTGCTGCGATGACTCTATTGATTATTGTGGTAAACAGTATGACATACATATCTATAGTTTTTTGGCTTTTCTCCAATTACCTCGGTCATCCATTCTTGCACCGTGGTCATTGTTGTTCTTCCTTATTTTTAGCCTTTCTTTGCTTCTTTGTGTTGTAATCCTCTCTCTGCTTTATTCCTGTCCTGCACAAACACTAAAAACCTTTTCCAGACATCATTTTCTCATAGAATTGCCATAAACAACACTTAACAATTCTCAAATGCAATAAAACATGCAATTTATATCATAAATGCTCATGCAACTAATTATGCGCAAATTAATATACTTGATTTCTAACTAAACTTCTATAAAATACATATAAACTATCCATGATAATGTTAATCTATAATGCAACTAACAGCAACACACCATCAAAATCTCTCTGCCAATCAACTCTGTCTGCACTGTCTGCCCAAGTTTTATACATAATCAAATCAGGATCATGCTGCTGTAATTTTCTGATCTTGTGGATATGAGAGTCTGTTAGTTGAATATGCATCTGAGGACAAATATCAACATGTGGATCTATGGAGAGAATACTCATCATAGTCACTCTTTCCAAAAGTTGCCATTCTTGGGCCATCTGAAAAGTTACCACACTAGTCTCTACCCGTTTCCTATTCAGTGCATGTGCTACAACATTGGCTTTTTCAAGATGATACTCCAAAGTAAAATCATAATCCTTGAGGAATTTCAACCATCTACGTTGCCTCATATTCAACTCCTTTTGGTCAAATAGATATTCAGACTCTTATGATCTGAATATAATGTGAACCTTTCTCCATACAAATAATGTATCCACAGTTTCAACACAAAAACTATTGCTGCTAGCTCTAGATTATGCACAAGATAATATTTCTATGCACCTTTGGCTGTCTAGATGCATAAGTAATCACTCGACCTTCTTGCATCAACACACCTCCCAAACCTATCTGTGCTGCATCTGTATATGTTACTAATTCTTTTCCAGGTTGTGGAAGTACTAAAAAAGGATTAGTAGTCAACTTCGTCTTAAGTTTTGTGAACGCATCTTCACATACAGTAGTCCACAAGAAGGGTACATTTTTTTAAGTCAACTTTATGAGTAGAACAACCAAATTTAGAGAAACCCTCTACAAACTTTCTATAGTAGCCAGCTAAACCTAGAAAACTACGAATCTCGGTCATTGTAGTTGATCTTGGCCAATTGATAATAGCTTATGCCTTAATAGAATCAACTGAAATACTCCCTACACTTACTATATGACCCAAAAATTTCACCTCATCCAGCCAAAACTCACTTTTACTAAATTCAACATACAATTTGTTCTCTCTCAAAGTTTACAAAGTGATATGGAGATGTTGCTCATGATCTTCTCAAGTTTTGGAATAAATGAGGACATCATCAATAAACACAATAATGAACTGATCAAGATATGGCTTAAATACCCTTCGCATTAAATCTATAAACATGGTGGGAGCATTAGTTGACCTAAAAGGCATCACAAGAAATTCATAGTGACCATATGTTAGTTGCACAGTAGGTTAATATTAGTATAGGTGATTTATTACGTTTTATAGGAAATAAAAGAAGAATTAGGCGAAGTTATGCATATTAGTAGCATGAACATGTAGGTTAGAGAATTGCACGTTTTATTACTTTATAAGCTTTGTTTTCAAGATTTAAAGCTCTTCCATGAGAAAATGATGTCTAGGGAAGGAATTCTAGTGTATTGCAGGTTTAGGGTAAAGCCAAAGGAGAATTGCATCATATAAAGGCAAAGAGAAAAGTAAACCATGAGGAAAACATTAAGTGACCGCGGTTGAATAACTGAAGATCGAGGTAGCCGAAAGAAGACAAAACGAGATCATAACTCACTGGTTACTGCGATCGGTCAATCAGTGACCAAGATAACCAGAACGTGGATTGTGGACAAAAACAATGTACCGCAATGCACAAAACAAGGGAAATTCGAGTTTTCATTGAAGAACAATATTGACCGCGGTCACACGATTAATTATCGGTTTCCTCATATTTTTAGGGTTTTTTTAGTGTGGGCCAATAAATAGGGGAGATTATTGGAGCCCAAACATGCCTAATTCGAAAAGACTCGATTGTGATGGCTGAGTAAGGCAAAAACATGGGTTTCAAGAAGGGATTGAAGATTTTATCAAGTTTTGATTATGATTAACTTTGTTCATTACTGTTTAATGTTTTCAATTACTTTAATGTCAAGCTAGTTAGTTTTCTTTGTGTGGGATGTAAATGTCCAATGTTTGAACAGTGATCTCTTGTTGAAGTTATTGATTTAAAAACACTATTTTATATTGTGTATGCTTAATGTTTTATGTTTACTAGCCATAGACACGATGAGCTCAAGGCATTAGACTAACTCGGAAGAGAGGTCTGATGGGTGGTTGTCACAATATAGACTTAGAATAGTTGATTGACTGGAGGGTTATTAACTTTTCTGGGGTTTGCACAAGACTTTTGATTACATAACATTAGGTTGTTTATTAAGCACCTCCGGAGAGGGTATTATAAGACAACACTAATAGACATTGAAGCATTTCGGGAGAGGGTTTTAATTATAGGTGCTAGAATTCATAGTGTAGATATTTTATGATCTAAAATGAGAATCATAGGTCATACAGGGGTCTTCGCTATCCTAGACAACCCTTTCATAAAGTTTTCAAAAACAGAGTTTAATTGTTTTCGATAGGTTAGATTCTTATTCAGAAATTGATACACTCACTTTAATTAAAGTATTGATAAAATGAAAACCAATATTAAATTAGGATTTAAGGTATTTTAATAAATCCATTTTCCCTGAGGACGATATCCGATCTCATCTCACCGGTTAATATGAGTGCGAACCTGTACATTTGTAGGGTAGCCAACACCATATCTTGTTCTAAACGTAGTTTTTGACACATCTTCTTCTCGAACCCTTAATTGATGATACCTAGATGATACCTAGACCTCAATTCAATCTTAGAAAAGAATTTGGCACCATTCAACTGGTCAAATAAATCATCAATATGTGGCAAAAGATATTTATTCTTTATTGTCACCTTATTCAATTGACGATAATCAATACACAACCGTAAGCTTCCATCCTTCTTCTTTATAAACAATACAGGTGCACCCAAAGGTGACATACTCGGGTTAATAAACCCTTTAGCCATCAACTCATCTAGTTGCACTTTAAATTCCTGCAACTCTTTTGGTGTCATTCGATATGAAAGAATGGAAATATGTTTAGTATTAGACATCAATTCAATAATAAAATCTAGCTACCATTTAGGTGGTAACCCCAACAAATCATTTGGAACACATTGGGGTATTCACAAACTACAAGAACATCAGCTAACTGTATGCCTTTTGCCTTTTCCACCATTAAACACAGACCAACCAACATTCTTATTTCTTCATTAGTAGCCATATGACCTTGAATAGGAAGTTGTGAGGATGTCATACCTCTATACACAAATGAGGGTTGACCTGGTATATGAAAGACTAATCTTTTAGAAAAGCAGCCAACACATGCATGATAGACTGCCAACCAATCCATGCCTAGAATAGCATCAAACGCTAAAAATTTGATAACTCTAAGCCTCACGATCATTTCATGACCGTCATATTTTACCACACAATTTTCACACACCACGTTTGGATATATTCTTTCACTGGCTATTGTACTCAAAATCAAAGGTGTGCTAGTCCTAACATGTAACAAATCCAATCTATCTACCATGTGTCTAGTAATAAATGATAAAGTCGATCCAGCATCAATCAAAACATACATAGGAGTATTACAGATATCGGTAATACCTTCAATGAGCTGTTTACAGGAATCAGGATCAGGCTCTATTATTGTTCTAGCTTGCTCATGCATTCCTGCTATAGTTCCACCTCCCTGGGCAATAGAAGGTCTCTGAGGTGTAGACTGTGGACACTGAAAAGCTTTATGTCTTGGCATCCCACACCTAAAGCAAGTAATTGGTGGTCTACCTAATCCAGAAGCAAAAGATGCAACTTAAGACCCTGTACCTCTTATTACCATATAAGGTATGCTCCTAGTCTGTTGATGTGGTCTCCTTGTCTATGGTACACCTCTCCCTACCATATGTGATGCTGGAGGTAGTGTCGGCCTTATCACATTTGGAGCTGTAGATGCCTCTATTCTACTACCCTAACCACTATATCTGAGTTTCTTATTTGAAACTGGCCTTCTCCTATGATAGTGTCACAACCTAGTCCTGGGCCCATAGGGCCTCCGCACCTATGCACAGGGCCTCGGCACTTGTGGTAACTCACAAGGTACTGTCCCCTAACCTTGAAATTTTCTTTCACCTCCACGGAGATTCGAACCTACGACTTAGGGATAAGTACATATGAGTCACCACATGTATCGAGGCCCTGTGCACAGGTGCAGAAGCCCTGTGAGCGTAGGACTGGGTTGTGACAGATAGTATGACCTTCCTGCCATAGATGGACTCATATGTCCTATTGATGCATTAGATGTTGTTGGCAAGGTTACCGTAATCCCAGTAACAACGACTCTCCTCATCTTAGCATTAGCTTGGGCAGTCTCAAAATCCCTACCTTGTCTAGTTGCTTGATTGTATGTCTGTATCCCTCCCAAAGCTAATCCCTCATGGATGAGATCATAATATCCGTCCTGGATCTACTGCATCTGAAGCTCATCCGTGGATACCATCTATGGAACAAATAAAGCTAATCGATTAAACTCTTGCTCATACTTTCTTACTGTCATACTTTCCTTGGTTAGGTGCATAAATTCATTTCTCTTCTTATTTTTTTTTACACCTTGGGTAAAACTCTTCATAGAATAACTCTTTGAACTTAATCCTTGTCTTAATCTCAACACCTCTAGTAACCATTCGTTTCCACCAGTTATCTGCTTTATCAACTACTTTAAATCTATCAAGTTTCGCCTTTTCTATAAAGCTTGCATATCCTCAAAGATGGTTTTCATCTTGTTTATCCATCTTTTGCAATTTCGAGATCAAAACCCCCAAGAAACTCAATAAGACCCTTATGCTTGAAAGCTTTCATTACTTTCTCATACTTATCTCTCTTAGTATTGGAATCCATAGGTGTTGACACCTCAGCTTGAATTGGAATAGAATCAGCAATTGGTTCAACTCTGCCTCTCACAGGAACACTCGCACTACTCTGTTTCCCTTCCGCTGGCACATTCTGTGGAACTTGTCTGTTACCTTGCATCTGTGCCAGTAAAGTAGCTAGTAGTACTTGTTGTTGTGAGGCAAGTATAGCTTCAAGTGTCTAGTTTAACTTCTCATTAGGATTCATGACTGATCTTGTTTATTTTTTTTTTAATGCTAAAATTTACAAGCAAATAAATCTTTATCAAGATCAAATTCCATGGTCCCTATTAGCCAAAAATAACTGTCAATATAAATACGCATTTAAGCAAATATAACATCATATAAAACTTTTGTCTTTTTAAAGCTTTTAAAATCCTAGGCTCTGATACCAATATTGTCACAACCCACCTTGTAAAGGTAACGTCATGATCAGCACATAGTACTATATACGTTACACTTACGTACATAATACTATGTTAGTCTCTCTAACCCCGTATTCCACAATATTCTTAAAAAAATTTCACATAGTATCTCCTAAAATTTTAACTTATTCTGCAGGAAACATAATCACTTGATAAACAATTCATTATTTCAAAGTCCATAATAAAAACTATTCAATACACGACCATCAATCATAATTCATAATTTATAATCCACAATTTCCAACACCCTTATATAGTGTAAACACATTCACATCCCTTTATGTGATATTATATATACAGTGGTAATTATAATTATACAAAAATACAGCTTACAAAATAATTAACCATATGCACTCAGCAGTGAATTGAAGAGTATTCCACTCTTTTCATGTTGGCCGCTTTTCTTTTTTATTTGTTCCTGAAATGTTGAAGAAAATAAATGAGTTACCACATGCCTAATAAATATTCCTTATCTATGACTTTTAGATGCATTCAAATAACCTTGCAGACACTCAAATTAAATAAAACATTTAAATTCATTATGCACATTTAAACCATACATATATATATTTAACATAGTAATTATGTTATTTTCAATCATGCAACATTTAATAAAATGCATTATCACTTTTGTTTTGGCCTTGAAAATAGTAGATTGTACATCTAATTACTACATATTTCACAATCATTTCGAGAATTATGACATAAAGAAAGGCTGATAATTCTTATGGTTTAGTCTCACATTGATTACCACATAAGAAGTATTATTCCTCATGACTCAGTCCATCAAAACGATACTGCATTTTAAATCTGCTTTTGCAAATTCAAAATGCGCTACATTGTAAATACAATTTTATGAATTTTAAATCAAATGCAATATATGTTCATACAGATAACATGCATAACTTTAAATCATTTTTATATTTACAATGTCATATAAATAACCAAGATAAAGAAAACTCACATAATACCAACAACTTATCTCGATGGACACTTATTTCACTTTCTGGTATAATAACCAATCTCTTCCAAATTTACTGTAAAATCTAGCAATATAATCCATCATTTCATATAATATATATTTTCATGTGCATCAATTTTTTATTTAATAAAAATCAACCGTTTTGACATAATATCGATGTTCACATAATACTAAAAATAATTATTACTCACTAAAATTATCGTCCAATCAATTTTTAGTATCTACTCCAAAATTATGTTCTGATCCACCACAATCATCCTATCATAGAATAATTTTATATGCGTAAATTAAATTAAATTTATTTTTATAAATAATTTTTAATGTATTTATTTCTTATATTTAGTCTTATATATGTGTTAGACCCCACATATAGATATGTATTAACTCGAATATTTTTAATAACCTTTAAAATTAATCTTTTTACTCATATAAAATATTTTATAGTAGAAAATAAATTAAATAAGCTTTTTAATTTTATTTTTTACTATTTTTTTAAAATTTTATAAATAATTTAACTTAAATTAATCTATGCATATAACATGTATTATTAATACAAGTGTGTAATTAACACATATGTCCACGCATAGTTCATATAATTATGTATATTTGTACACATTTATTTTTATTTAAATTAATTTAAGTGTTAAATCAAAATATAGAGTGTACATTCAATATTAAGTAAAGGATTTGAATGCAAAGTATTAAATTTAGTCAATATTTGCATAACCTTAAAAGTTAAAAATGTAAACCTAAACTTATTTTATAAACATTAAATTTAAATTAAATATATTAATAGAGATCTAAAATTATAATTATACAACTAACTAAATAATACATTCTTAAACTTAGAGATGTAACATATGATATAAAATATTCATAAATGTTATACATTTTGGTACAAAGTATAACCATATTTAATGGGTCAAGTTTTGTTTCTAGCATGCTCTTTGTTTTAATATTAATACCATACTTACGTTTACGACATCTTGTCATTAGTTCTTGTTTTAAGAACATCTTAAATAGTTATATTATTCAATAACTTGATGTTTCTGCTAGTTCAGTAACTTATTAAATTCTTATTTATTAGACTATTTCTCTTAGTAGTTCATAATCTATTAATTATACTGTATAAAATTTACGATTATATCAACATATTATCGAAACTATTTACAATGTATAATTTATAATTATATATATATATATATATATATTTTCTATAATACATATAATCTAAATTATTTGCATATAAAAAAATTATATATAATTATTAAAACTTTTGAAATTATATATTTAAACTAATTAATTTACATATTTTAAAATTAAATTTTTATTTTTTTAGAAATATAAAATTTTCAAAAATTATATTTTATCTTTTAAAATATTATTACTTGTAAACAAAATTAAAAAAAAAAGGTGTTGAGATGTCCTTGAGTGTTGTGGCTAGAGCCCCTTTGTGACGATCATGTCTAGATATGCACTATAATCATATTAGAGGGCTCATCAAATTTTGTCTCAATCGGAGTTCATTTCGCCCTCTAAAAGGCCTAGTATAATCGGCTTCACTTTTTCATATTTCTTTTTAGATGTACTTGAAAGCTTTTGTAAAGTTATCACAACCAGGTGGTAGTCGCCTAAAGTAGTGTAAAGGTGTCTCCTACATTCAAGTGTCCCTTTTGTAAAGCTATCACAACCATCTCTTTGGCTGCGTGCTATTGCTAGTATGTGGTCCTCAAGCGTTCCCTGCTCCCCCAGGGGTATGTGCATATTTTCATTGGTGTACCCAACACAAATTTACAGTTGCTTTGGATATTAATAGAAGTTCACTTTGTTATTGTTGCTTGTGCATGTGTTTCATATTTCTCTTTACATGCAGATTGCGGCTGACCCTAATAACTGGTTAACTTAACTGGGTGCCTCATGGGTGTCCCTTAACTGAGCACATAACCTGTGAGAAGTGGTATTAGACTAGTAATGAGATAATGACAACTTAAAACAAGTCCACAAGGGAATGCCTCGAGGAACTGGAAAGGCAAGCTACCCAAAGTGCAGGATGGATGGCGACCATGGAGCGATTGGTGGAACGTGTTGAGCTATTCGAATAGGGTCGACACACCTTCGGTGAAGGCCTTGATGTCGTGCGTGAGGAAACTCATGCAGCATTTTGAGAGATTCGGGGTCAATTGGACAATGTGAATGCTAGGATAAATGTCCTCACGAGATTCCACAAGAGCCGAAGGTAATGCGAAAGGTAAAGTTGCCTGAACCGAAGCATCACAGTGGGATTTGAGATGCAAAGGAATTAGAAAACTTCCTTTTTGATATTGAGCAATACCTAAATGTGGTGAAGCCGGAGAACAAACAAGATAAGGTCTCCCATACACACAATTTACCTTACTGGTGATTCCAAGCTGGGGTGGCGAAATCGATACCGAGATGTCCAAAACAGGTTGATTGAAATTGATTCTTGGGAAGCTCTCAAGAGGCAACTCAAGTGTCAGTTCTTTCCAGAGGATGTCGAGTTCTAGCTAGGTAGAAGCTTCAGATACTCTAGCACACAGGTAGTGTCCAGGAATACATGAAGCAATTTTTGGCCTTGATGTTAGATGTCTCGGACACGATCAAAAAGGAGAAGTTGTTCTTCTTCTTTGATGGATTAAAACTGTGGGCTCAGACAAAACTACGATGATGAGTTGAGGATTATGCATCCGCGCAAGTTGCAGTAGAAAATCTTACTGACTACACCATAAACTCGAACTCGAATGAAAAGAAGAAAACTTCAAATGGAAACAGTTATAAGCCATCGTCAGGGAAGGATGAGGTTAGCACTAGCAAATTGAAGAACTACTATAACAAAAGAGCCTCCTCATCCAAGTAGTCAACAGCTGTAACACCCCGACCCCCGTGTGTTTATCTATACTTAACCATAAAGCCAATGGACCTAACCATTTAGGCAATGGACTTAACCACTTGGCGAGCTGGGCCGATGTTACTTTACAAGTGACACACACTTGACTTTCTATTCCCAATATCCCATGCCTTAACATAAAAACTAAACAATGCTACATTATAAGAGATAAAAGGGAATTCAAATCTTTATTAAATCATAAAGAAAAGTACATAACTTTGAAATAAGAAAAATACAATGGAAAATTCTTAAACAAAATTAGGCAACATGCCCTACATGAAAAATAAAAGAACACTAAAAGGGAGATGTCCGGGTTTCTTCTTCACAAGTTCAATTTCCTGAAAATGTTAATGGAAAGGGTGAGCACAAAGCTCAGTAGATCTTAAACAACCATTTTCAAAATTTAAAACCACAATACATTCATAATTCAATCACTTAAAGACATTAGGCGTTTCAAACATCAATTTGTGTAAAGTTGTGATTTAGACCAAAAAGGTTTATCAACCTTTGATGTTCTTAACTAAGTGTCTCCTTAGAGTGAATCATGGCATATCTTAGCCTTTTTCATTGGACATTTGGACAAAAGGGATTCTCACCCACCAACCAAGCACTTAGGTCTTAAAACCTTACGAACTAATCATAAGATAAGAACACCCATAGTGTTACTTAAACTACTATAATGGTACATGGTTCTTATTTCCATCTTCTCATTTTAAATCTCATACTCAGAAAAACTAGAACTAACACTCTCCTCAAGCACACACAAAGAAATCGGCAAGAAGAAGAAGAAGAAAGAAGAAAAGAAAGGAGAACACTAGGGCGTTTTCTCTTATTCTTTGGAATGAATGATTTGTGAGCAATGCAAGGGGGCATTTATAGGTTTCAAATACACTAAGGGGACGTCTGGTAGATTAGGGCATTTTGGGCAGCTCTCCATCTTTGAGCAAGTTTCCAAATACCAAAGATGAGACATGGTAAGTGTGCATATTATAGCATGTGTGCATATCTTTCTTGTGGGCCCACTAATGGTTGTTTCTAATTCAAAATCAGATACTAAAATACTTCTAGAACCTTTCTAATATCATTCTAGACGTCCCACATTGAGAGAGAATATTTTCTTTATACATTCTCTTTTGGTTCTTTTATTTGCTCACCAAATAACACATACATGGAATGTTTCTAATTTTTTTTTATTATCCTTATTGATCATTTTTTCTTCATGGGATGGCTAAGGTTTATTTAGAGAGTGTCTTTTCAATTCTAGAATCTTCTAATACATATTGTCACATGTGTAAACTCACACACACACACACATGTGGGCCGGTTTTGGCTTAATTGGCAACATGGTGCATGTGATCACTATATGGTGTACATGGAATCATTCTTTCATGAATTCTCCAAGCCTGTGGGACGTCTCATCATGTGGCCCCACTGAATCATTCCTGTGGCACATGGGATCATTTTACATGTGTTCAAATCAAGCAAGATGCCCCATGGTGATTGGGTAAGGTGAGGGCACACCGGATCATAGTGTTTTACCCATATGACTTGCACATGCTTTGGGTGGCCATGCCATTATGGGTTCACATGAATTTTTAAATTTAAATATCTCCTTATTCATAAGGGATTTAGGTATATAACCTATATTTTTGGAACCTCACATTTGAGACACAAATTTTAAGGTATGGTCTGGCCCAAGATGTTTTTCCTTTGAAAATTTTCCTTATTTAGAGCCTAGTGGAGTATTTGGGCAGATGAAGGTTCAAACCTTGTCCAATTATTCTGATTTTTGGATATGTTGTGTGTCTTGCTAGTTTACATCATCTCGTCAAGTTTCGAGTCATTCTGAATTCGATAGGTACCCTTAATCTCAGTTCTTTCCTAATCTAGATCCTTCTGTAGGGTAAAACCCTAATTTTGGCCAATTGGGCCAATTTTTGAATATATTGTCTAGTTTGTTGGTTTATGTCTCCTCACTTCGTTTTGGGTCATTTTGAGTTCATATGGGTTACCAAATGAGGATTTTGGTTCCGTCCTATTTTAGCCTTGAACTGAGCCGATTTTCATTTTGTACCCATATTTCACTAAAGAGACCTTGAATATCATTTTATTGGATATCTAGTTTTCAAGGTATTACAATAGCACCTTTGACTTTGACTGCAAATTCCAAAACAAAGCCATTGAAGTGTTTCTTATGCTCTTGTCCACATCGAATAGCGATATGCCCTCAAAAGAGTCCATTGAATGTTATACAAGCTGAGGGGACATCTTACGATCAAACCACAAGAAACGAGCAAGAAGAACAAAGGATGGGAGCTCTTCGATTGTTGAATGCATTAAAGGGGTAGGTTTCAGGGAAGTAGAAGGATGCTTCCAAAGGATTGATGTTCATTGAGATGAAAATCAATGGAAAGGCTACTCGAGCAATGGTGGACATTGGAGCCACACATAATTTCATTGTAGAAGGTGAAGCGAAACGATTGGGTCTCAAATTAGAAGGAGACTCCAGTAAGATCAAAACAATTAACTCTGTGGCGAGATCGATCCATGGTGTTGCAAGCGTCGTACCCACAGAGGTGGGTAGATGGCTAGGTGTGATGAATTATATGGCAATACCCATGGATGACTTCAAGGTGATCTTGGGCATGGCATTTCTACATGAAGCTGAAGCAATGTCGATGCCTTATCTCAAGGCTTTATGTATGCTAGGTGATGTTTTTTGCTTGATCCCGACAACTGTGGTGGAACCAAAAGACAAAAGGATTTTAACTCTTCAGTTAAAAAGGGGGCTCAAGAAAGGTGAGCAGACATATGTGGCCACTATGGTGGGTGAGGAACGAAGGGAAGCTCCACAACCAATTTTGAAGACGTAGTGAAGTTGATAGTAGACTTCAAAGATGTGTTGCCTGAAGAATTGTCGAAAGAGCTTCCTCCATGAAGGCCTATTAACCACAAGATTGAGCTGATTCCAAGGGCGACCTTTCATGCGCATTGTCCGTATCGGATGGCACCTCAGGAATTAGCTAAACTACAGAAGCAGCTAAGTGTACTCATTGATGTTGGGTTCATTCGTCCCTCAAAGGTTCCTTGTGGGGCACCAGTGTTATTCTAAAAGAAGCATGATGGTATGTAACACCCCGTAACTTTGCGATCATGCCACGTTGCGAATACGTATAAATTGAAATAAAATAGGAGATTGATAATCAATATTAGTTGGAAAAAAAATTAATAATAACAACAACAACAACAATAATAATATTAATAATAATATATGTTAGTACATATAATCGTATGGTAATGAAATGAGCAGATTACAAATAAAATGATATTATATAATCATATAAATTCATAATAAGGTTAAATGAATAATAAATGTAAACTTATAAACTATGAAAAGGATTAAACAAATATCTTTAGGAAAATAAATGCATATTTAATGGAACTAGTGACATGAATAATGGATTATTATATTAACATGTATATATATATATATATATAACCTTATAATAAAGGTTTAATAACTTAAGTGGTTAGAAAAAAAATTGAAATATGAAGATAGAACCAGAATTATCTGGTATAAGGGGGGCAGTGGAAGAATGAAACCAAAAGAGAATATGGAAACCGGTAGAAAAATTGGTGTGGCGGTGCTCGAACTGATAAAGAGGGAACGAGAACGAATGGAAGAAACAGAGGAGCACAATTTTACCCCATTCCTGTTTTGGGAGATGAACGGATGGCATGCTTTGGTTTGGGACAAACAGCAAGATGATCTGGGTTGCTGGCCGAGAGGAGCGAGTAGTTGCTGCTACAATCCGGACGAAGGAGGAAGATGAAAACAGCAGTGGTGCTGCTACTGCTTTGGACAAAAAGAGAGATGATGAAGATGAGATGGGAAAGGGTGGTTGCAGCTGCCATGAAGGGAGAAGCATGAGGTAGCAGACGGGCCTGTGTGTGAACCATGAAATAGAGGAATAGTGTGGGAAGTTGGCGCATGGAGTGGTTGATTTTCTGGTTAGTGGTGTGGTCGTTCCGGGTCGCTGAATGAGCAGAGGAGCAACGAGCAGGGGGGCCGTTGCAGCTACTGCTGCCATTGCAGCTGCTGCTACTGCTACCACCGAACGAACAGGAGAATGAAGAAGAGGAGATGCAGCTGGTGGTGGTGGTGCTGCTGCTGAATGAAGAGGAACGCCAGGCAGCGACGAGGAACAGAAAACAGGGGACTGGTGATGTGGGCAGCTGCTGCTATTGTGGTTGCTACCGGACAGAGAAGAGAAGAAGGGTTGGAGGATGTTCATGCTACCGGTCATGAGGAACTACTGGTGTTGGCTCTATGCAGCAATTAGATGAAGGGGATGAAACAGAGGAAGAACAGGGGCTGGAAAGCCTGGGTGTGCGAACAGCAAGGGTGTGATGTGAAATTGTAGTTGGCTGGTCGTAAATTGTTGGTACATAATAGAGGCTACAAACCTTGACAATGAAGAAGATGAGATGGATGCACATGATTTGTTGTTGTGGCTGCCACTAGGGTTTTGATGATGGGTATGTGCTGCTATTTGACCGAGAAGGGAAGGTGCTGCAATTGAGGATGAAGAACGACGAGCCGGTTTTCTTGGTGCATGTGATCTGAAATTTGGAACGTGATAGTGTGAATTGGAGCTGGTTAGTTTTGGATGAGCTGAAAACGATGAAGAAATTATTTGGAAAATTTTCGGAGATGTTAACCGTGATATGTATGTGTTGACGATGCAAAAATTTGGAATATATGTGTTGTTACTATGTTGGTGCAAAGGAGGATCGACGAGCAATAACTAGATCTATCAGTTGCTGCGTGGAAAGAGAGGAAGAACGCACTTGCATTCTGCAGATACTGCTATATGTCGTCGCATGCGGGAAAAGAAGTAGAATGTTGGTACGTCCTGTTGAGTGTGCGAAGAGGAAACGGTAGTCACTACCATCGCTGCGGTTGCCCAAGCGACGAAGGCGACGAACGATGTTGAGTTGTTGCTATGAATTGAAAAGGTATATTTTAGATTTTAGAAAATATTGATAGTTGAAATGAAGCATTTCCTTTACTTTAAATGCACACAATGAAATTTAAGAATTTTATGTGATAAAAATAGAAATTTGGAAACTTAGTCCAGTATTAGATATAACAATCTTATTTTATGTAAAATAAGATTTAGTGAACATAAATTAATTAAACCTCAATTTAAGTTTAATGTTTTTTAAATAAATTATTCAACACTAAATAAATTAATTAAAAAATAAATAAGTTTAGAAGTTTTGGAATTTATTATAAAAGTTTTAATTTTAGATCAAGAAATTCTAAGAGCTCAGAAATCGTTTTAGCTTGACTACATGAAATTTTCGAAATTTAGAATTAACTCGAAAATAGTTCAAGTTGATATTTATAATTCATAATTAATTAGAAAATAAATTAAGCTTAAGAATAATATTATTAAGTGGTAAATTTCAGGTTTATACATCTTATAGTAGGGGATTACTCGAAGGAAGGCAAGGAGACTCGAAGGAAGGCAAGGAGACTTGAAGATCGGCGAAATCAGGTGGGAGTGACTTCCTTGCTCATATGTATTATATGGATTTAAGATTCAAAGCATTTGTTTGAATAGTGTTAGGTTATTAGAATTCTATTAGCAAATTGATTGAAATTGTTGGACTTATGTGAATGTTGTGTGATATATGATGAATTATCTAACTCATGCGTAATTAGTTCATGACAAAAGCTTGCAATTGGATTTAGTCAAATATGGCCTACATGACTAGGAATATATGCACCTAAATTTCATTGTTCACTCATGCATATTATCACATTTGCTTGCATGAATAGTTTGAATTATTTTCCTAGTGAATTGCGTGATGCTTGATGTGATTGAGAATGTTTATAAAACTAAAATAAGACGATGGTTTATTAAGAATCCATGTACTGGTACGATTGATGAGCCTGAGGTGGATCGAGGTGGCATCTTCTATATGTCACTGCTTGAGATTGTCGAGCCACAAGGCGGATCGTAAGTATTCCCACCCGGAGCTGACTGTGACAGCTCGAAGTCTTTGGGAGATAGTACGATGTCATGGTAAGTACACTCTCTTAGGCTGTGATGTGAGTGTCGATTGATTTTAGACGGTTGTTAAAACACTCTGAGATTAGATTGGATCATAGGGAATACCGAGAGGCATCTCAACCCTCTTCAGGTCTTAAACTACAACCAAAACAAATGAATGTTTGAACGCCTAATGTTTGGAAGTGTTTGTAATGTTTTGAATTGGGTCAGTATAATGCATATAATGTGTAGGATCAATCCACTAAGCTTTCGAGCTCACTCCTATTTCTATCTTTCAGGCACACATGGACTTGGAGTACTGTAATCGACGTCAGAAGACTCGCACTCTGATTGGATACCTCACGGGGAGGTCGTCCAGGATAGGTGACTTGAAGGTCAAGTTTTATGTATTCTAATGAATTGTTTTAATGTATTTACATTGGTTTAACTTTGATTGTTTTATCCTCCATTGGTTTTCCTTGTTTAACAATTTTGGGGTTGAATGAATAGTTTTAAAGTATTTCCGCTGCATTATCTATGATTTATATTGAGAATCCGGCGAACATTTTGAGAAATTTTCTTGAAGTTTTATTTTAAATAAATATTCACCCAGATATGGACATGAGAACCAAAAAATGTTATGAGTTTAACTTAAAAAAAGGATCTTAACTGAACGAAATTTTTAAGTAGCACCTTGATTTTCATCAGGCGACGATCCACACGTGAGGTAACACGTCAACGGAGGTCTGATCGAAAGTTGTGGTGTTACATGGTAGTTTTCGGATGTGTGTGGACTATCAGGCACTAAAGAAGGTAACTGTTTGAAAAAAATATCTCATTCCTTTAATTGCTGATCTATTTAATCAGTTTGGTGCAGCTCATTATTTCACAAAGTTGAATTTGCGGTTTGGGTACCATCAAGTTCGAATCACCAAAGGAGATGAGCCTAAGATCACTTGTGTAACTCGCTATGAAGCATTCGAGTACTTGGTGATGCCTTTCGGGTTAACCAATGCCCCAAAAATGGTTTGTACATTGATGAATGAGATATTCCACGAGTACCTTGATAAGTTCATGGTGGTATATCTAGATGACATCGTGATCTACAACCCACCTTAGAGGAACATATTTTTCACTTGAAGATTGCATTTGAGTTACCACGAAAGAATCGCCTATATGTGAAGGAAGAAAAATGATTTTTTGCACAGAAGGAGAATGTTTTCTTGGGCCATTACATTGGTGATAACAAATTGAAGTTGGATATAACGAAGATCCAAGCTATTGTAGAATGGAAGGTCCCAACAAATGTGTCAGAGTTGAAATCTTTCTTTGGTTTGGTGAACTACTATCATAAGTTCATTAAGGGATATTTAGCAAAAATAGCACCCTTGACAAACTTATTGAAGAACGACCAACCTTGGCTTTGGTCAGAAGAGAGCGAGAAAGCATTTGCTGATCTAAAACAGGCAGTGATAGAAGATCATGTTCTTGCTCTGCCAAACTTGAGTAAGTGATTTGAGGTGTATACAGATGCTTTAGATTTTGTAATTGGTGGAGTGTTAGTCCAAGAGGGACATCCTTTGACCTTTGAGAGTCAAAAATTTTCTGAGATTGAACGTTCTTATACTATTCAAGAGAAGGAACTGTTGGTTGTGGTTCATTATCTTCAAACATAGAGACACTATTTGTTGGGTTCCAAGTTCATGGTGAAGACTGATAATACAACTATTTCACACTTCTTAACTTAGAAAAAACTTATTGCAAAGCAAGCTTGGTGGCAAGAGCTCCTTTCAGAATTTGATATGGTGCTAGAGCACAAACCAAGGTGAACAAATGAAGTTATTGATGCGTTGAGTAGACAAATAGAACTTGCCGCCATATCAGTTGAAGCTCAAAGGAGTACCATTAGGCTTCAAACCACCTTACATGATAGATTTGAGGTGCATACAGATGCTTTAGATTTTGTAATTGGTGGAGTGCTAGTCCAAGAGGGACATCCTTTGACCTTTGAGAGTCAAAAATTTTCTGAGATTGAACGTTCTTATACTATTCAAGAGAAGGAACTGTTGGTTGTGGTTCATTATCTTCAAACATAGAGACACTATTTGTTGGGTTCCAAGTTCATGGTGAAGACTGATAATACAACTATTTCACACTTCTTAACTTAGAAAAAACTTATTGCAAAGCAAGCTTGGTGGCAAGAGCTCCTTTCAGAATTTGATATGGTGCTAGAGCACAAACCAAGGTGAACAAATGAAGTTATTGATGCGTTGAGTAGACAAATAGAACTTGCCGCCATATCAGTTGAAGCTCAAAGGAGTACCATTAGGCTTCAAACCACCTTACATGATAGATTTGAGAAAGCCTCCAATCAAACCCTTAAGTTCAAACTTTGTGGCCATTAGTAGAAGAGGGTTGGACAAAGCGATTTCACATTAGAGCAGGTTGCTCATTACAAAAGGGGGTCATCTCTATGAACCTCACACAGGAGGACTTTGTAAGGAGTTAATGCATGAATGTCATGACACTTAGCGGGTACGTCATCCATGTGGTCAATGCACTTTGGCATTGTTAGAACGAGGATACTATTGGCCAAAAATGAGGAATGACGTGGAGGAATATGTCAAGACTTGCCTGACTTGTGAACAGGACAAGGTAAAATGGGCCTAGCCATTAGGGCTTCTAGAATCATTACCAGTTCCTTAGCGTCCGTGGGAGAGTGTAACCATGGGCTTCATCAGGATTTTGCCAAAAGTGGGGGAGTAAGGCTCAATTATTGTGGTGGTAGACAGATTCTCAAAATATGTCACCTTCATGCCTGCTCCTAAACATTGTTCGACATAAGAGAAAACATATCTTTTTCTGAGGCATGTGGTCAAATATTGGAGTGTTCCTCAGACCATCATTAGTAACAGAGATTCTAGGTTCACTGAACGATTTTGGAAAGTGTTCTTTCGACTCTTGGAATCTCATTTGAACTTTTCTGTAAGCTGTTATTCACAGACAGATGGTCAGACTAAGAGATTTAATAGCATGCTGGAAGAATATTTGAGACACTTTGTCAGTGCCAACCAGAAGAATTGGGTGAATCTATTAGATGTTGCTTAGTTCTGCTTCAATCTGCAGTGCATGATGGGCCAACAACCACTCACATCTCACACAGTTGATATGGGTTATACAAGGAGTAATCTGAAAGCATATCAGTTTGTGAATGAGTGGCAGAAGACCAGTGAGATTGCTCGAGCTTATCTGAATAAAACTTCTAAAAGAATGAAGAAGTGGGCAGTAGGGGTGTTCGTGGGTTGGGTTGGGTCGGGTTTAGGGTAAACCCGCAACCCAACCCAAACAGTTCGGGTTCAGTTTGGGTTGGGTCGGTTTATCGGGTTGGCTCTAATTCAATATTTTTTATTATATTTTAATGTTTTCGTTATAAAAGAACTATTAAATTAAAATTTTTCTGTATATTTATTTTTAATTATATTTTATAGTTAACTCATTATACATACAAAAATAATATTATTTTTGAAATCTTCTTATTACTTTGATTTACATAAATTTAACATTAGTAAAACTTAATGATGTCATCTTTTAAATTGAAATTCTCCTAGTATGAAATAAATGATTTTGTAGAAAGAAAAAATAATTATTATTAGTTTTTAAAAATAATAGATGGTATTTATATAGAAAGAAGATTTGATATAAAATAAATAATCATATCAATTTAAATAGTTACTTATAAGTTTATCATTTATATATAATAAAAATATTTCAAAAACTTATTTCATTTATTTTTAAAATCATTTATAATTAAAAAAGAAGAATTAAATACGATTGGGTTGGGTCGGTTTCGTTCGAGTTTTTAAGTATTCAACCTGCAACTCAACCCAAACCCTTCGAGTTAAGCATTTTAAAACCCAACCCAACCCAAATAACTAATACAACCCAACCCAAACCAACCCAAAAGATTCGGGTTGGGCGGGTTGGTCAGGTTGGACAGGTTGATGAACACATCTAGTGGGCAAATCAAAGGAGAAGGTCAGCTTCTTTCCAAGTGGGTGACCAAGCCCTTTTGAAGCTTCAGACTAATATTATGAGATTTTTCAAGAAGGTGAACAGGAAGTTAATTTGCAAGTATGAAGGGTCATTGACAATCACCTAGAGAGTTGGTAAAACTGCATACCAACTCAAATTGCCAGCCGAATGGAGTCATTTCCACCCAATCTTCCATGTGAGCAACTTGAAGCCATTTTATGCGAATTAAGAAGACTTGGTTCGGGGTAGTATTTCAAGGCCTACAACAAACGTCAAGTAAAGACCAGACCGTGACGTGGAGTACATCGTAGTTGATTGCAGAGTTCCAGGACCTTCAGACAAGCAATTTGAGTTAGAATACTTAGTCAAGTAGAAGAGCCTACTAGAAGCCAAGGCCAATTGGGAGCTAGCCAGTGCATTGGAGCAGCATGAAGCAAATATCATCAAGTACTTTGCCAGTTTGCTGACAGGAGTGTCGTTATTTTAAGTATGGGAGTTTGTGATTGTCATGTCTGGACATGCACTCTAACCATATTAGAGGGCCTGTCAAGTTTTGCCTCAATCGGAATTCATTTCGCCCTCCAAAAGGCTCAGTATGATTAGTCTCACTTTTTCATGTTTCCTTTTGAATGTACTTGAAAAGCTTAAGAACTACCTTGTAGGGGAGGTGATAGTCACTTAAAGTAGTGCATAAATGTCCCTTATATTCAAGTGTCACTTTTATAAAGCTATCACAATTGTTTATTTAACGACATGCTATTGCTAGTATGTGATCCTCTAGCGTTATCTACTCTCCTACGGGTGTTTGCGTATTTTCATTCGTATACTCAATACAAATGTATAACTACTTTGAATATTAACAAAATTTTTTTTTATTGTTATATTTACTGTTACCTATGCTTGTGTTTGCTATTTTTATTTACTTATGACACGTGGGCCTTTGAAAGATGCCCCAAGACGGCATATAAAATTTGTCCCCCCACACCACGCAAAATCTCTGTAAAAAAGCCACGTCAGCTCACCACCCGTCGCCAGTCGCTCCTTCCTTTCTCACCGTAACGTGTTCTTCTCACCACCCACCTGGCTCGTCAAATTTAAAAATTCTAGGGCACAAATTTTTTGTTATTTTGTATTTTATGATTTTTTGTAATATCGATTCTCAATTTAATCTTTAGAAGCCATGAATATCTTCCGATTCGCCGGAGACATGACTCATTTGATGAGCGTGTTGGTCCTTCTCCTGAAAATCTACGCCACCAAATCATGCTCAGGTACACTAATTAGGGTTCTTCTCGTGGTTGTTTGGTTTCGGCATTGTTGTGATGTTGTAGTTTTTAAGTACATTCCGGCGTTTAATTTATGTAGGGATTTCGTTGAAGACGCAGGAGCTATACGCAATGGTGTTTCTGGCGAGGTACTTGGACCTGTTCACGGACTTCATCTCTGTGTACAATACGGTGATGAAGATTGTGTTCATTGGAAGCTCCTTGGCGATTGTGTGGTGCATGAGGAGACACCACGTTGTCAAGCGCTCCTACGATAAGGAGCTCGACACCTTTCGGCATTACTTCCTTGTTGCTGCGAGTTTCCTTCTCGCACTGTTCGTGAACGAGAGGTTTACGTTTCAAGAGGTAATTGCCCCCTTTTCTGTGTTTTCATGGTTTTTTTAGTTGGTTGCTTATCATTATTTTAGGGTTTTTATTGATTAAGTGGTCTGTTCCAGTCATGGTGGGCTTGAAGTGATTTTGTTTTCATTTATTTATTTATTTTGTGTGTATGTGTGGCGTTTGGTAGGAAATTTTTGGATGAGTGGGTTTGAGAAGCTGGGTTTAGGTAAAAAATAAATGTTGGGAGGTTTAGAAATGAAATTGTCTGAAAATCTAAAACCAGTGGCAAATGATGTTGTGGATTTTTAAAGGATGTAAAGAATGAAATAGACGAATTTCAGTAATATTTGTTATGGATCCAGATCTAATTGTGTAACCCTAATTGTTTGTGAAACCCAGGCCTACCACTTCTTTCAGAAAATGTGAGAGTATACTTTCTAGTTCTTAAGGGCAAGGTTTTCAATGAATATTTTCTTTCTAATCAATATTTAAAAATTTTGTATTTATATGTTTAAAGGTGTCATTGCGATGAATATGCCTTGCTCTATCAATTATTAGTTACTTTGATAGGAGTAAAACTAGTGCATTTTTAGTGGGTTTCAAAGTCTCTTTAGAAGGAAAAGGACAGGATATAGTCGCTGGAAGTATGTGTTCTTGGTTAGTTCTCCTTTTCCCTTTTTTTACCAAGAAACTTCATTTGCTTTTCTTTTCTTTTCCCATTACATCCAAAGTCAGTTCTCCTTTTCCCTTTACCTTGCATATTTGCAAATGTCAAACCAATTTTATCTATTATTCTTCATTTGTTTTCTGTTTACTTGACTTGAAAATGCTGCTATCATGTCCGCCCCATGCGTGCTTCAAAGCACATCATATTCAAGAGAGACTTCATATATCTTTTCTTGCTTCTAAATAAATCTCTGTGGTTTTGTATATGTTTACCGTGGGAAAGAAGTTAATGGATGCTGATATTTGAATTTTATTGATGCTTGCTTGCTTTACATTGTGCTGATAATTTGGTTGAATGTCATAAAACTATACTTTTTAAATCTAGGAATACTAGTTAATTGTATACCGTACACTTAATTTGTAACTTTGTTGACAAAAAAGTAGTTGCACAGAGGATATGTGTTTTTACCTTCAAGGTTATAAATTCTTTCTTTTGTGAGGCTTCTTTCTATTATCTACATCATTTGAGTGATTGTACTTGGAACCATAATGCATGGTGTTGTAGCAGCTTCCTTGTGAAATTTGAAATGGTGTAGGTTGATGTTCCAAAAATCAACGAACTTCTTCAGAATTTTGTGCTCTTTTTCTCTTTGTTTTCTTGGTTCCATTTCCTAGTATTTCTACATTATGTATTATTGATGCTGTGGCATGTTACAGGTCTTTTGGGCATTTTCAATATACCTGGAAGCTGTTGCTATTCTACCGCAGTTAGTTTTGCTACAAAGAAGTGGAAATGTTGATAATTTAACAGGGCAATACGTTTTCTTTCTTGGGTATCTGTTTAGCTTTCCCCTTATGCTTACCTGCTGCCGGTTATTTGACATGTTGACACTATGCAACTAAATTATTATTTACTTGTCGATTGTTTTGTGAATGCTACATGTTCTACTTCTTTATCATATTTTGCAACAAGTATTGATTGAATATAACCTGCCATGGATGTTTATTGATCATAAGTTTAATAACCATACAAAATGATGGTCTCCCCCTTGACTTTAAGGTCCATTTGGCACGTAGGATAGGATATGGGTATTTTTATAGGAATGTATTGGATTGGATTAGATATAATAGAATGAGATTATAGTTGAATAATCCTACGTTTGTTGGTACATATATTGGGATAAAAAACATTAACATAAAAAATTAAATTACTAAAGAAAATAAACAAATTACAAAATAAAACCATATTTTCTGGTTTGTGAAATAGTATAAAATCATTTTATTGGTTTTGTGAATTTGTGAAATCATATTTCTGATTTTTTTCCCAAAAAAAAAAGAAGGAAGAAGAGTTTGCACTATATTAGCATCAACACAAGAAAAATAAGGAAAAAAAAAATAGAATGGAGAAAAAGAAGTCGGACAAAGCAATCCGACCTTTTTGTTGGGATTGATTTATCCTCCAAGTGTAAGATAAGCAAGTAAGCCTAAACTTCTTTTTAATCTTATCCCATCACAGCCAAATATTAGACTAGGATTAAAAGGAATCCTATTTCATCAAATGTTGAGTGCCAAATAGTGCCTGAGTGGCACTTTTTGATGATGTTATGCAAGCGTGTTTAGTAGTATTTTGCATGTTTATGTGGTTGTGGCTACAACTGTTTGGTCTAGCTTGGCCTCATATCTGGACCATTCATAACTATACAATTGTTGTTTTTCTTTCCATCTGCATATCTGCACTCCTAGTGTTGTGAATTATTTCTACCATTATTATTATTGTCATCATCTTCTTCTTCTTCTTCTTCTTTTTGGCTAAAGGCTCTACTTTTCCAGTTCAAAAAGTTGGCTATTTGGAAACAAAATTAGACACATGGAGTATACTATATATATATATATATATATGAAGCTCTTAGGAGTAAAATAAAGCTGAGACAAGCTTTATGTTTATGATGACATGAACAGTAAGTTGTTACTATGAACAATGAAACAAGCATGAAAAGGAAAATAAGCCTGCACAAAATTTCTAGACTTAGGTATAAGATAAGTGGAGATCATTATATGATATACATCAGGAATATGGATCCATGAATCTTAGTGAAGAAATTGACTTAGGAATAGTGGAAGCTATTTTTACAATTTGTTCAATGAGAGCCATTTGGGAGAGATTACTAGCCTGTAAAAGCGATATTAAAACTCTATATATACCTTTACGATTGGATTATCTGAAGTTAAAGAAGATTTGGAAAAGATGAATGTGGGAAATTGGATCGAATTGGAAAAAAGTTCTCGAACTTAGTAGCTGATTGCCCACTTTGAACCTTACTACCCTCATGCATTTGCCTTCACATGCATGTCTATGGCCAAACGTGTGTGAGGACCATTTAAACTGCTTATTTGGAACTCAAAGCAATGCTTGCCACGTGGAACCTTTTTTGACCACACGACTCATCCTCTTACGTTGCCCTCATGTGTCACATTGCCTGTAACTTTATTTAAGATGGTTGCAATGATCTCCTGGTGTACAATGTCTCACACTGTGGAGTTATGTGGTGATCTCATGGTGTGCAATATTCCCTTTTGGGTTGGGAGTGATTGCTAGTTGAAATACCTATGTTGTTTAACAAACAAGAATGGCATCATTTTCAGTCAGATTTTGTTTATGACACAAATTATGAAAAATCTGGTGCTGCAAAGCGGATTATTTGTTCTATTACTTGCACTGATGTTTGCAAGGGTTTGTCTATGTGCAATGCTTGTCCAAGGCATAAATTTGCTAAAAGCGGAGTTCGTTCACCTAACTAGAAAAACAATTTGTAACTGGGATTATCAAATAAAGATACATAGGTCAGTTGGCTTAATTTTTTCAAAATTGAAAGTCATAAATTTTTCACATTTTATGCAGTTCTATTTCCTGACCTTTTTAGTAATATTAGCATGTATTTTCCTAGCCTTCACTGATAAAAGATCAATTTCATCTACCAGTGAAACACAGCACATGCAGAAGAACATTTTGTTACAGTTACTAAGTCAGATTTTTTGTGCAGGGCTTATCGTGCATTATACATCCTTAACTGGACCTACCGATACTTCACAGAGGAGCAGTTTAGTCGATGGATATGTGAGCTTTGCATGATTAGTTTTGAAAATAGATAGCCTATTTTCTTTGAGCTGAGATGTTCTAATTTCCTTTGTCTTCTTTGGGTTTTTGGGCTTTCAGCTTGCATCTCTGGTCTTGTCCAGACAGCCCTTTATGCAGATTTCTTCTACTATTATTTCATAAGGTAATATTCTGCTTACTAATGGCATTTATTGACATTATACCAATTAAGTGCCAGAACTCTCATCAATTATTTTGTTTTTTCAGCTGGAAAAATAATGCCAAACTTCAGCTTCCAGCTTGAACAGGACATGCAAGGAAGGTACTGCAACTCGGAGTTGATGGGACAATTCTGTCATTTTAAGAACCTTGTGGGATGACTCAAGAGTTTTCAAAGGTTGTTTTGGGTTGTCTCTATGTTTAGAAGGCCATGGTAATTCTAAGCTTCAGTGGAGCCTCTTTTGATTTGTGATCGTTGTACCTGTAGCAGTGAAAAAACTAGCGGGTCCTTTAGTTGTGTCCATTTTTGCACCCGTGTGTGAAATGAGGGTAGATCGAACTCCCTGGCTTAGATTGGGATCACATGTTTGAAATGTTACAGATTTCCCATGTCGAGTCCATTATCCGGTAAGAAGTACATACATATATAGGAGGAGATTCTGCTGCAAAAACACTGTAACCACTGTATATCTTTCATTATATTGGAGATAGGGTAAATTGTGATCCTTTCAGGTGTTAGGAAATCACAAGCCTGCATCAGCACTTGCGAAAGCTCAGCTGATGGTCACAATTAACTGAAACTGGTTGCTAACCAGTTCACTGGTTAAAATTGTTTTAATTTGAAACCACAGCGCCTGCAAAAACACTGTAACCACTGTATCTTCTTTTGAATTCCCTTTTAAGTTAGTTAAATGCGTTTCCACTGGTGACATGACAATTTGTATTCCCTTTGAAATAAGATGCATTAAGCACTAGGTTTTGAAATTTTTATTTTAGATTTCTCCAATCTGTTAAATAAAATAAAAGTGAAGCAACTAATCCACCATGAAACTAAACTACACCCTGCAGCTACCTAATACTGAGACAGATTCCTACCTAGTCAGTAGTCACTTCTCTTATTGAGACAATATGAAATGTGTCGTAATAAGGTGGAGCTTTGAAAGTTTGAGTATGGCAATAAAGGAAATTTTACATGCTTGCCAGGTAAGAAATACAACTTGGTTGCTGGATTAGCCTCCTCGTGTCAGTGACTCTGGAACACATTCAGATGTGTGCTTTTTAACTTTTCTTTTGATCTTGAGAAAACCTTGGGACATGGCTAGGGTTCCAGACCTTGGGACATGGCTAGTGTTCCAAGCGCAGCAGCTTCTGCTGACTTTTATCAAAAAGGGAAGGACCGAGGAGAAATAAGAGAACAAAAGCCAGTAAATCATCATCTTAACGATACAGATCAAGGCGAGTACAGAAAATTTTGGAAGCCCAAAAAGACTTCTAAGAATTGGGCTAAATCAGAAATTGAAGAGATCATCAGAGTTGTACTTATTCCTAATGTTAAAATGATCGAACTTTGAGTCATTATAGTCAACTGGCTTCATCTCCACAGGTTGTTTTGGCTTCTCAGCCGCTGCAGCTCCAAAACCCACTTCTCCATTTCTTGTTTCTCCAGTTCTATCACGATGGCGGTGCCTCGTTCTTTCTTTCTGGCTCTTGGAACCAAACTGGCTGTATTGCTGCTCCTTCTGGCTCTTAGAACCAAACTGAGCATACTGGGCAGATACATCACCTGTTCCATAGAACTCTGCAAATTCTTGTCGTTTTGATACTCGGTGTTTGCTTGACAAAGAGGGATCCTTGAGAGAAGCAGATTTGCTTCTGTGATGCTTGTGCTGTGTATAATTCTCAGTAACAGTTGAAGGCGGTGGCGTTGCATGGCGTGTTTCAGTAATGGGTGTTGAGGTTCTCTGTTTCTGCAGTGACGGGGTATCAGGTTTATCTTCAGTAGGTACCACGAGAGGCTCTCGAATTGGATCTAGATTTCCCTTGGATCCATCTGCCCTCCAATTGAAGGGAAGGAAGTAAAGAAAGACACTGCCAAGTGCTTCAATTGCAAGTTTGGATAAATCAATGATAAGCCTCCCAAATGATGGCCACCCAGCAGCATCTTGGTCCTCTCTTAGGTTCTCAAGTGGAATAGGCTTCTCTTTAATGGGCTGCTGTTGGTCTTGAGTTTTGATTTCTGAGACTTGCTTCTGTAATCAGAAACACAACCAGATTCCAAATTAGAATATTAACAATTGCAAGGTTTCTTAACCAGCTATAACCATATTAGGTGAAAACCAGTGACCTAATACCAATACCATATTAGATGATTACATGTTACACATTTCTTACTAACAGGTAGTAGTCTAAGGAAGGCTTTAAGCAAATATAGATGGTTACTGCTCAAGAAGGGAGGCAAAACATGTGATTAACCACTTTATGTGACAGGTAAAGACGTAAACTTTCCCACAATTGGCAACTCTTATGGGATTTATTAGAAATAAGAACACTCACTGGGAAGAAGAGGAATTGAATGTCATTTCTTAAGTCCTAAAACATAAAAAAGATGTTGTGGCTAAGATATTACCATCTTTGTGAAAGTGGAGAGCCCAAATCCTTGCTGAATCATGCATGAAATATATCCCACCAAGACCGCACCAATTACCATAACAATATCTGCTTGACACAACCAAAGTAGCATTGGTTAGCACTGAGAACTTAATTCTGTGAGTTGCATCCTGTAATGCACATCTTTTGTTATAATTTTATGAGATTGATTACTAGGAAACAGATTCACTTGATTCAGTGGCCAAGCAACATAAAATCATCTTCTTCCTTCACCTTAAAAAACACTAGAATTCTGCAAAAAGGCTTATTTCCCAAAAACATGGGATAAGAAAACGAGGAAAAACTAAATCTCTGTTTCAAAATATCTACCTTTAAACACACTTTCTCATTCCATGTTTTCTCTTCTCCATTTCCTGCTTTTAGGTATTGGTCAACAGTAGTAAAGTTTCTTTGGCATTTTTGTTTATCCCTTACAATATGAATAATCCAAGGGGGCCCCCACCCACCAGCAAGACCAGGACCTGAAAGACTTAAGGCATAAGATAAGCTCACCCTCCTTGAAGAATTTGGAGAAGCTCAAGGGGAAGGTTGGGTATTGAAACCCATGACCTCCTTGGTCATGGCCTCTTCTCCTAACCACCCACCAATACCCTAAAGGGTTTCTTTGGCATCAAACTAATTATATTTACATTGTTATTTTGTAACTTAAATCAAACCATTTGGAAGTAATCTAAATTGTCATCCCATCATCCAACCCTACTTAGGGTCATATATGTGGTCAAGTTAAAGATACCCTATCACTTTCCCCATAATTGTAAACTGAGGCAATTTAACGCTCATCTTGCACTACTAATTTGCACTATCTTGACCTAACACATAGATGGAGCTTTCTGTATTTGTCACACATGACCAAACAACATCAGTGAATTGTTCTTTATTTTATTCCTAGTATGCTGGTAGAAGTCTCTTTCAAAAAAGACTCTTTTAAGTCCTTTTTTCTTTTTGAGAAAGAAAAAAAGATGTATTATTAAAGTCACGTATGTATGTCTCTATAAAAATTACATACTAAAAACAGAAAATGAGAAGTTCTCTTTCTATTGACAGTATCTTTCTACCCTTCAATCCAAGAACATCAGTGAATTGTTCTTTATTTTATTCCTAATATGCTGGTAGAAGTCTCTTTCAAAAAAGACTCTTTTTAAGTCCTTTTTCTTTTTGAAAAAGAAAAAAGATGTATTCTTATAGTCACATATGTGCGCGTGTCTGTAAAAGTTACAACCTAAAAACAGAAAATGAGAAGTGCTCTTTCTATTGACAGTATCTATCTACCCTTCAATCCAAGGACCTTGTGTTCCACCCTGTTCATGTCTTGAAGCACCCTTCAGTTGTGTTCCGTCCAGAAGACCGTAAAGTTGCATGGGACACAAGTCTTAACCATTTTCCAGTTTTGTCACTTATCCACCTTAATCTCCTACCTCCACATTTAACTTGCGTATACGTGCTCCTCAGTAACTCAGGATTCTAATCCATATAAATTATGAAGGAAAATTTTGATATGTATACTTAGTCTATACTTATCAGCTATAGTTTTTAGGACAACCAATTCCTAAGATTTTTTGCTGACAAAGATGCAGAAGAATCAACACCATATTGGAACAATGAGTTCAAGTAAGCTGTAGCTTTTCCTTTCCCTTTTTTTATCTTTTTCCTTTTTGTGAACAGGCAAACAAACAGAAAAATCTTAGGAAATAGAAAGTTAGATTGAGATAATTAGGCACCAGCAGCATAAGAGAAGAAAAAAACACCTAGAAGCACAATTACAGTTGTTTCTCAAGAAGCATAAGAGACTAGTACTCTTCCACAAGCCCATGAGACGTAAGAGACATCCCAAGCTCTTCAGGAAAGTTCAGCCAAAATGGACTTCAGAATTCCACAATATGTTGTTTCTCCCCAACCAAAATGGACAGTGACCATAGAATTTCTACAAAGAAAGAGCTCAAAAAAGTAATAGCATTTGGTTCATGGGATTTGCGCCAATAATCCATTAGCCCTTTGACTTCCCCTGGAATATTCAACTTCTTCAAGAGGAAAGAAAGCTCCTCTCCACCAAGGCTCCATAAATAGCACGTGAAAGGAGCTCAATGAAATTGTCCTTCAGCAAGAAATAGCATCTTTGACGTCCTTGCACTTGAACTTGGTTCTTTCCAAAGAAATACAAGATTTTTTAATTTATTCAATTTTTTTAAAAATTTCGATTAAGGAGACTTAAGTTGTGCTGGGCTACTAGCCTCTTCTCTGAGTATTCCACATCTTAGTGTCCTAGCAACATAATTAAGTTGTTGGGACCTTTCCCCCATCCATAAGAGAAAACGATAAATATAATAAGCACAGAAGTAGATATTGAGAAAGAGGAATGCAGGAATAAAGTGAAATGGTTGTAAAAAGATGCCACAGAACGCAATAACAATAGTAGCCTTTGATCTGTTCTGGTTTGGTGTTATACAATATATAGTAAGTGCTTGAACTTTTTTAACCCTAAAACATGCCTCATTTGCATTGTTCTACTCAATAGTGCCTTTATTCTAATTCATGAATTTTAATTCAGCTGTCAACCATTACAAAATTTCATCCATAATAATTTCAAGCCGGCGGAATGAATTTAGTGCATAAATTTACTTTGATATTCACTCAATGTACGTCTAAAAAATATCCTCATTCCTTATAGTGAATATTTTCACTAGATTAAATTCAATATAACCCCAATTCATGGAAATAGAAAGGTCTGGATGCACTTGGTCAGATTATATTTGTTAAGAAAGCCACCAAATTTCCTAAAAGAATACGAATTACATAAGGTTCGAGCTTATTAACCATATAACAAATAAATTTAATTCAAAATTTTCATTATCCTTACTCTAAATGTGAAACAATATTTTTTTCCTTGGTCTTTCTTCTCATGTTGTATCTCTCTCTTTTTTCTAATAGTTTCATTTACATGGGTCCACCTTGGCTCCTTTTTAGCATCCATGGAACTATCATTCTATCTGACAGTAAAAAGGTTAAACGCAGCATGTTCATTGTCTGTTGACATTAGTTATACTTACCAATTATAAACTGGTCTTCTGAACTACCCAATTTATAGTCTTGTAGATGCTTCTACCAACTAAATTGTTGAGGAGGCTTCCAGTCCTAACTATTTGGGGCCTAGGGTGGGGTATAAACAATAAGTCCTTTTTATTTTGAATTACATACTTTATATATTAAAATATAAATATTTTTAATAAATATTATAATTAAATTCTTTTTTAATTTTATACAAACATTAAACTGTACAAAATTTAAGAAACAAATAAGTTTACAATTCTAACAATTTTAATTTTGTACTTACTAATAAAATTATTTTACTTAAATATAATACAGATTTAGCAAAAGATTTATATATAGTTTTATAAATAAAAATTGAAACTGATATAGGTAGGGGTGGTCACACTGGATAAAAATTAAGTAATAAAATTATAATCTAGAAACAGTTAAAACTAAAAATAATAAAAAATTAAATGATATATAATTAGTAGACAACATGAAACAAAAAGAAGTTGCAAGCTTAATAAGACAAAAGATCGTAAAAAAAAAAACAAAACAAAAACAAAAAAAAAAAAATCAAATGTAAAATTTCGAAAGTGGGTTAACATGTTATTAAACAATAAATACAAATTAAATAATTAATTATCCTATATAAATATTCAGATACAATACTTGAGGCCATCAATAATTCAATAAAAAATAGATGAATTAATTATGTACCGCATATATTTTATATAACAATTATATTTAAATAAATATACCATATATACTATGTGTGCATATGCTTCAAATATATTTTTTCAAATGGCTTAGTATATCTATTACATATAGAAAAGATATCCATATAAAATTATATCAAAAATAAGAGAAAGATAGTAGGTTTTATATTGTATAAAACAACATAATTAAGCATACGAATACTAACTAAAGTAGATACACTATACCTTTTGTGTGTGTGTGTGTGTGTGTGTGTGTGTGTGTGTACAAAGATGAATGGGGCCCTCAAAATTTGGGGGCCTCGGGGGTTCACCCTTTGGGCCAGCTCTGATAGTAAGTAATATCATGTTAACACTCAGATGCCATTCAAAAAATTATTATGTTGAAACATTGCAACACACTATGCAATGCCTTCCACAACGTCATTTGCTAATTTTATCTTTGATACCAAGCACACAATCAAGGTTCCTATCAATTGAGATCCACAGTTCAGTTCACCAAGAAATGGAGAATTCACCTTCAAACAAGAATTTAAAAAATAATAAAAAGAAACAAGTTCATCATTACGCAGATGAAATATTCTATGTTTACATTACAGTGGACAAAAGAGAAAGTGATAACAGCTTATAGGCTTAATATTATAAAAAATTGTTAAATAGGTTTTTTCCTGGGCTATCTCTTATTTGGTAAAAATAAGAGGTTGAGAAATATTAGTGATATTAAGTGTGACATATATATGATAATTTTAAATGAATGTCTACCATGCTGCTTTAAGCCAGAAGTTCCTTCTATGTCATGAGAAAGCAAATAAAAATAAAACCTTTAAATTATAACCTGTGGTTGAAATCGAGGTATGCTGGTGATCACAATCTTCTTCATTAAGGACAATTTGCCGTATGGCAGCATTTCCTCTATCAACAACCAACAATGAACAGGTACGCCCAATATAGACCACATCAAAATCACTTGAAAACTTGGCATCTTCACTGGGTCCATCACGGTACCCTGCAACATTAGACTTGCCCCCAGCAATTGTCGTTACACCTAAAAACAATTGCTAGACATAAATTTATTGCTTCCCATCACAACTAAACAAATCAAAATTGCATAATATCCAGTGCTACAGTATTATATACCAGCTTCTCCTATCTTTCGGATTGCCATATTCATAGTATCTGCAACATAAACATTCCCTTTATCATCCATTGTAACACCCTTTGGGTGATTAAATCGAGCATCGCTAGGTTTTCCATCTACATGCCCTTTATAACCTTGAAATGAACCAGCAACCAATCTTGCTCTGCTGTCTGCAAAACCAACTTCAAAAGATCAATGCACAAATCCAAACCACAACAATACAAATGTAACCCAATTTTCCAATGAAATTGAACGAAAAAATCATACTTAAAAAGGTAACGATTAAACATACATTGAGACAGAGGAGGAGTTATGCGAACAATGTTGCTATTGGCTGCATCAACAGCAAAAAGTTCACCATCCTGAGATACTTTGATGGAATGTGGAACCACGCCAAGCTCATTTCCTTCAACGACAGTCTCCACCAAATACCCATTTTCAAACTGAAGAAAATTCCCATCTGTACAGCAAATTACAACCAAACATTTTCAAATCTCCAGGTTCCCAACAAGGAAAACATTTCTCTAATCACAAATGAACACATTTTGAAGATATTAAAAAAAAAAAAAATTCTTTTAAGTAAAACAACCAATAAAACCCTTACCAGCCTCCCTTTCCACTTTTTGAAGCAAACCTTCATATAATCATAAACAAACAAGTGGGTATGAAGAAAACACTCTAACCTGTTTGTGGCGCTTTGGGAGAAGATCTCGTCCACTTGAGCAAAGTAGACAAGTGCTTGATCAAAGGTCCTAGAAAAACACATATATAAGGAAAAAGCACAAGATGAAGAAAAACAAACATACCCATTAACAAAACAGATCACAACATCCAAATAGAGTAATCTACAGTAACTAACAAACTACCTGCAGGAGCAGCTTCAGCATGGAATTCACGAAAAGGGGTTACAAAGGGTACCAATAAAATGATAAAAAACACAGAACTTCTCATGATTATTTGAGACCCAGATTCCAAATGAGAGAGCTGTTGCAAACTGTTTGGTATTTAAAGGGAGATTTGAGGAGGCTGTTGCCCTTTGAACCAAGAAATATACAAGTACATAAACATCGATTTCTCACTCCATTACTGAAAGTGTGGGATAGAATAGCTTTAATGGCCTCTTTCTCACAACTTTCCCTACAGATTCAAGGAATTTTTCTTTCTTTCCCCGCCCTTTCCTCGATGGAAATAAATGGGTCTCGTGTGACAAAAGATTTTCTTTTGAATTAAAGGAATTGCTGTGATAAATTCCCTGGAGAAAAGGGTGTGAGAGGAAAGTAAAAAAGAAGTTTGTCTTGTACTTCGAGCTGCTATTACGCTTAAAGCTTTGAGCCTGATTAAGTGAACTGTTTAAGTA